>JAJJMA010184671.1:0-13349 GCA_023529015.1 Papaver nudicaule | reverse complement strand
TAGATAAATAAATCTTCATCTACTTTTGGAGAAGAAAGGATTGGGGGAGATGAAAGGTACTTCTTAATGTTGTCAAAAGCTTGCTGACAGTCTTCATCCCAGTTGAAGTTTAAACTATCTTGTTTTTTGTGAAGGAGATTGAAGAAAGGTTTGCACTTGTCAGAAAACCGTGCAATAAATCTATTTAAAGCTGCTAACTTACCTGTTAAACTTTGAACTTCTTTCCAACACCTTGGCGGTTTCATGTCTGTAATTGCTCTTATCTTTGATAGATCCACCTCGATTCCTTTTTGTGTAACCAAGTATCCGAGGAATTTTCCACTTTAAACTCCAAAAGCGCATTTATTTGGGTTGACTTTCATGTCGTAGTCTTTCAGTACTGTAAATGTTTTCTGGAGATCTTTCCCATGATTTATTTTTTCTTTGCTCTTTACAACCATGTCATCTACATAACACTCAACGATTTTTTCTTCAATAAGGTTGTTGAACATATGATTTACTAATCTTTGATAAGTGCTTCCCGCATTTTTCTATCCAAATGGCATGGCTTTAAAATAATATAACCCCCTACCAGTTATGAATGTTGTGTTATCTTCATCTGCGGGGTTCATGGGTATTTGGTTATAACCTGAGTAACCATCCATAAATGACAACAATTGAAATCCCACTATTGATCTACCATTCTATCAATGTTCGGCAATGGGAGACCGTCTTTAAAGCAGGCTGTGTTCAAATCTGTAAAATCAATGCATACTCTGACTTTCCCGTTCTTCTTCATCACTGCTACTATATTAGAAATCCAATCGGGATAATAGCATTTCCTGATTTATATAAGCTTCTAGCATTCTATCAATCTCTGCGTTTACAGCATCAAATAGTTTCTCTGCTACCTTTTTCTTCTTCTGTTTTACAGGTTTTACATTTGGGTTGATATGTAATGAATGGCATGCTATTGCCGGGTCGATCCCTTTCATATCTGACATCTTCCATGTGAATTGATCTACATTTTGTTTCAGGATCTGCACTATTATTTCCTCATCTTCTTCACATAGCTCTTTCCCAACAAATGTAAGTTTTGGCGCTTTTGTAGAACCTATATTAACTTCTTTTAATAATTCAATCGTGCTTGGTTTTTTCTTCCTTTCGGTGGCCTCTTCGATGATTTTTACATCTTTTGCATTAGATTCTTTGTCAACCGTGTAAACAGTCTCTTAAGAAATTTCCAGGTTCTGCAAATATTCGGCTAGTTCTGCCGCACTTTTTTCTTCCTTTATCAGCTTCTGAGTTAATTTATTTTGCCAGCCCCTGCAGTTTCCTTTAGGGTCTTCTTTTTGTTGCAAAGAACAAATTGCTAACTCCTTCGACAACTTCTGGTTTCCACGTATCACATGTATACCGTGTACAGTCTTGAATTTGATCTTCTGATGAAATGTTGACGGAATAGCCTTTAATGCGTGGATCCAATCTCTACCTAATATCATATTGTATGGTGATTCCGTATTCAGGATGAAAACATGACGTTGATAATAACAGGTCCTGCTATAACTGGAAGTACGACCTGTCCTACCGGGAAAGTCTATGTTCCGTTGAATCCAATTAAACTTGTTTTTGATGAGTGAATTGTTCATTTCTTAATGAGTCCCATTCGCTCCGCCGCTTGGCGATATATTATCTGACTACTTGAACCTTGATCTATTAAAATCTTCTTGCAGTACCAGTCGTCCACCATTAGATCTATTACTAATGCATCATTATGAGGCATTTGTATTCCTATCAGATCTGTCTTCGAGAATATCACCATATCTGGTTATTGAATTATTTCTTCGTAGTTCGGATCAACAACACAACTTGCACAATTTATTTCTTTTAGCTTCCTTTTATTCCCTATCCAAATTAAACTTTCGTTCGTTATATTAGATTGTATCATATGCACACAGCCTTTGATTTCTGATAGCTTTTCATTTTCTTCTAATTTGATCTGTGACTTTTGTCTTTTGTGTTTCATATCTTTGATCATTTGTTTTATCATCATCATCCGTTCTTCTGTTATGCATCCTCCTAATGTAGTTTCGAAGATCTCTGGTTATGCATTTCCCAACGCTTTTGATGTTTCTGTTCCATATCCTGACGTCAGCACAATCTCCATGTTATCAACTTTGCATGTTAGTTCTTCTATATTGCTCCTTATTTCTTCCATATGCGTGTCCATGACGTTTGTATCTTGTTCTGTCATAGATTTAATGTTTACCTTCAAAAAGTCAGAGCAACTATCAGATAATAATCACAGTGATTTTTTTTAACAATGATTTTATTTTTATTTAAAGCAAAATTTGAATAAATTTTAAACTAAATCGAACAAAAATGCTTCATATAAAGTAAAATTTATGTAATAAATTTGTTGATATCATACGCGATCCCTAAGTTTAAAAGGATTTATGTAAACATAACAGGTTCTGTATAGCATAACAGGATTTATGATTTTAGGATCTAAATCATGAAATTAACAATACTTGAATTAATCATAATCTTGAATGTGAGAAAAACTTCCCTGAGTGTAGTATCTTTTAGATCTGTTATCTTTTACGAGTGAATTACGTCTGTGGATCTTCATATCCCTTATTTCTTTATCATTCTCGATTCGTTCATCAGGTTATCTCGTGAAAACATTAAAATCATTAAAAAAAAAAAAACTTCCAACTGTTATAAACTAATTTCATAGACCTTATATTTGCGTTCTAAAATTATATATTAACACAGATATGTAAATAATCATATAAATTTTCAGATCTGAGAAGTTTAGGTTTAAAATTTCCCTTTACCGCCAAAAGTTTTGATTTCTAAAAATTGTTGAACAATCAGATTTATTGAAAACTGTTTAAAAACCTTCAAATCCTAAGGAAAACAATGAAATGTGCTTAAAAACAAGAATTCAAGCTTAGTCGGCGCCAAATGAAGATACGAAATTAGGTTTAGATCATACCTTCACCAATTATCCGGTGTCAATCCGGTGATCTAAAAGATAATTAGACTTTTGCTTTGATCTACTAATCTTCTCCTAGTGTTTGAATCTACTTGCTCAATAATGTGGTACCAATATTTTGCTTCAACTAACCATGCTAACAGAAAAGTAAAGAGAGAGATTGTTTAGAGAGAAAGAGTCTAGTCAGTTTTCTCATTCATGAATTACTTGGTTTACAGAGAGGCGTGGCTGGCCTTTTATAGACGACGGGAATACAAGTTTAAGGGTAAATTAGTAAACACATCAGATAAATATCAAAGATCCGATTGTTTAGCTCGAATTCCTGCCTCCTGGATGACGGAACCTCGTAGTTTCTTCGGAAGTCTCTGTTGTCGCTTAACCGTCTCATGTCGTGTCAGGTTCTGTATCAGCATCCATTAGCGCTGAAAAGCGAGGATACCGAGATATACCACCAACTTTTTGTTTTCGTAAACCTAGTTGATTATGGTTGTTTGAATGATCTCACAAATCAATATTCAAACAACAACCTGAGTATAGTTCAGAGAACCGAACCCTAACAAGAACGTAGTTCTCGTAGATCTCAATAGAGATGGATTCACTCAAAAGTTATGAATCAACAAACTTGCAATTACTTCTATTATATAGATCAGAGACAATATAATGCGGAAGGGAAAAGTAATGCAAGACACCAGAATTTTGTTAACGAGGAAACTGCAAACCTAGCAGAAAAACCCCGGGACCTCGTCCAGATGTGAACACCCTCAGTATGAACGGTATACAGACGCTAGCCTACTCTCAGACTTCGGACTGAACTGTATCGAGACTTAATTCACCCTACAAGCAATTCAGCTACAATGTGCTCCTACGTCTCTTGGCTCCCGCAGTAGCCTACGTATTTGATTCCCCTAGCTGACGTCCTTTACAGGCCTAGGAGTTGTTCCACTTCCCTTCGTGAAGACTAGCGCTACCCTGCCTCTAACAGGGCGCCTAAAAGTATCCAAGTAATCAAACAAGAATACGATTGTGATTTCATTTAGACTTAAAGTCAAGGTTAATGGAAATCGATATGTTGAATAGGGCTTATTGATCTAGCCTAAACAACTTTACCTCCAAACGCGAGACGAACTTAGTATGAAACCTAGTTCGTGAATTTGTGTTTGGGAACTTCTAGGGTTTACGATACAAGATCTACCTTACGAAGTTTCTATCAAATCTTGGTCGTGATAAGATTGAAAGAATTCAATCGACCCAAGATACATGATGGAATTTGACTTCCGACCTGTGCTTTGCGATCCTCAAGTGAAGTCTTTCAATAGTCTTAGTCCAAAAGGACTTCGAGATGACGACCAACCTTTATGAAAGGATACACAGATGTGTATAGGATTAAGATTGTATCTTGCAGAAGGTCATCTATTTATAGTGATCACCAAGGGAGGCTTTGCTTAAAGTTTAAGCAACCTTGAGTAGGGCTCAAGCAAGTTCCGGAACTAGGAAAGTCCATAGCTTGAATACCCATTCTCAATCTTCTAAGAACTTTGGACTAAACCAAAAGTTAAAGAAGACTCAACCTTGTTTGAAGGTCCGCGACTTCTGGTCCAATGCTTGTTTGGACATCGCTTTGCGACTTCTGGTCCAAATACTTAGTTTGAACATCGCTTGGATTGAGTTGTTGAATTCCATGGGCCAAGTCACAACAAGTACGAGAACTAATCATGCCTAGACCGAAAACTTCAAGATATGGAGTTGGAAGTTTTCGCATGGCTTATATGAACGCGTTCACAGAGCAGTCAATAGAGTTCGGGAGAATTCAGGAGAATTCTTGAACTTGTATGTACGCGTTCATGAACGTGTTCGTACAAACTTAGCTCGTTCTCTGAAATGCCAAAAGCAACATATGTACATGTTCACTGTTGGGGTCATTTCAAGAGACAACTCAACATACTCTACCTATACATATTATCACGAGTGTGACAATTGCAAAGGCGAAAATCCTAGAATACCTTCGGATCATATAAACAACATCATAGACTATTGGTATGATAGAAATGGTAAAAACGATACGGAAAGGAAATACCTTTCTAACCTTCAGCGAGGACGTTATGATTTATCAAGTAGTAAGCTTCGGTGTTCGTCTTCATCAGTCTTCGTCTCGATTACCTAAACCTATCCTAGTTTGAGGTTGTAGAGTAAACTTATCAAGGATTGTGTTTTTATCTCATAAACTTGACAACTGACTTGAGATAGCAACATCAGTGGGTTCAACCGAGCAATGCTCTAACAAGCGCCTATCCGAATTCTGGTACCTCAGTCTGATCCTCTCCTTCGAGCCCTTATGCAGGACCTGCAGTATGTCTAGTCCGGTTTTTGTTGCCTTCTGTGGTGGATGCTATATTTTGTCATCTACATCAGTATTCCTACGCCTCCAACCACAACAAGGTGGTCACGCACACGTACTCCCCTAAACAAACAGACGTCCTTTACTGTCTTGCCTAGGAGTTGCTCCATAGCCCGTCGTGAAGACTATCGCTACCCGACCTCTAATCGGACGAGTACAACCTTATGGACAACAACCAAATAGCGGCAGGTCAAATCACTAGATGATATCCTTGGAAACTTACAAATATTTCACCGAAGTCGTTTTACACCAAGAGCGAGGCTATTTTAGTTTACTTCGTAATAAACCCCTCGAGTCGAGATGTCAAACAAGATTTCAAAACCAAAACTCCCGAAAGAGCAACCTTGTTGTCCCAGTTGGAATCAAGCAATAAATGGATGCAGTACAATATGTATGACCGTGAAGAACGATGTACCTGCAATAATAAATCCAATAACATCAATCTTGATTCCAATCAATATCTATAGATTAGGCACACAAACCGAAAGCGGCTTGCTGACAAATCTAGGTTAATAGATAAGAATATGTTCTAATCGCAAGGTTTGATAGACTTGATAGAACAGAACACAAGTACAATACAAAGAAGACTAGTAAACATAAACTAGTTTCCCGTAAGAGGTACTTCTAGGCTTCTCGATCCCCAAGAGAAGACTTGCACTAATCCAGACCAAAAGCAAAAACTTAAAGGTAACTGAAAGGAAAAGTGAATAAACACAAGCTTACGATTCCGAAAAAGAGTTTGGTATAGGGACAAAGCTTTCAGGCGAGAAACCACTCCTATTTATATTGACTAAGGCTTTAGCTTTAAAATTAGGCTAAGTTAATTTCGGAAATTCATTAAAGCACATTTCCACATATAGTTCTGAAATACCTCACATGGACTCATAGCATTTAATGAGATCTATTACTTTAGCATTTTACATTAATGAAAAATATATTTCAATAAATGAAAAATATAGTTCAATAAATGTTTGCCCAAAAGCATTCAAAGAAAATAATACCCAAAAGGTATATTTAAATATTTCATTAATTCAAAAGTGCTTACCAAATGTGCTCCCTGGGATAGAGCTCAATTCGAAAACGTGCCCCATTGTTTCGAAAATCTCCTTAAGGTATTATTAACTTCCAAATATCGTCATCAGCTTTGATAATGTTGACATCACTTCCTAGCCTTTGCTGGACGGGCCAAAACGATCCTACGTGGAAGTGGGATCTGGTCCAACGTGGCTCAACGTTCCGCATAAACGTATCATAGCAGACGAGGACAAGACTGTGTGTTAAGATAAGTGAACACGTAGGTTCAATGGACATTCTGAATCATACACAAAGATATACCAATAAAGTACGATGCATGATTCATCGAGCAATAGCAAAATGTTGAATCTCCTAAATTCTCGATTCCAATATAAATGATCACGTTAATAATATCCAAGAATTCAAATCAAAACATTAAATGATAAATCTAATGAATATTTGATCAAGTAGTATATCCATACGAAGATCTATTCACGTACAGTATTGATCAGAAATCATGTGTTTATTAACAAGAGCAACGAACCATATTTCTGACTATGACTCAAACCAACTTAGTTGTAAATTGAAGATGAACAAATTCAAACTTCAAACTGAGAATATCAAACTCATTAATTCGTTGAAGCACAAATCAAAATGGTAGAGTTTGAACTTCGAAAATACGCATTCTGAGATAACCAAATTAAGGTTTCGAAATCTACAGACTGTTTGGCAGAAACCTAATTAAGGTTTCATATCCTAAAGTTTATATATGACTGAAATCGAATTAAGGTTCCCAAATCAAGATTCAATATAGCGAAATCAAAGTATGATTTCGAACTTTAGATTTTGTTTTAACAAAACCTTGGTTAAGGTTTCGAAACAAGAAACACATATTAATCTCGTCACAAATGTTTGGTGTCGAACTTGAGAGTCCATGTGGTCAAGAGACGTTTCAGCATCACACCTTTTTGTCCTTGACGCACAGGCTATATTTCCCGGTTCACATAAACCTTTAGGAAACCCCGGGGTCTTTTAGACCTTTTAGAACTCACATGGTCAAGACACATTGGTCTCGATTCTCAAGTCACTGTTAGCCAGCATACATTGTTTCGAACTCAAGTTTTCTCATTGGTCACAACTTAAATTTAAGTTTCGGACCGAATAACTTATGGATATAAAAACCAGATTATGGTTTCGCAATCAAAGTCAGTTTTACCAGAACCTACATTGAGGTTTCGAACTCTGAAAGTCCATAAGATGAGATAACATGAATATGGTTTCGAAATCTAAAAGTGTGATATGGCATTCTAGATGTTCATATGTGGAGAATCATATAAATGATTCAGAACTTCAGTAATCAAAGCCAAACCGTGATATAATATTCGAACTCAGAACAACAGTATATCGAGTTTACACAACATAAGTGTGAGTCACGATCTCGATTACATTTAGCACATACAAGTATGTGCCAATCAATCCGACAGAGTCAGACAAGGTAAGTCGAGACACAATACTGTGATGGATTAAATCTCGTAATACTACCGATACAACATCACAACTGCTATTATCCAACTCGCAGGTTTTTAGGAAAAAACCTTATATTACTTAGATACGGAGAAGAAAATAAATCTCTAAGCAATATGGAACGTCATAACTACAACAACAATATCGCAAGCGATAAAGCAGAGTTATATCTTAAGACACACTGATCACAAGTGATCAAATCATAACATAAAGCTCAAGCATTAAGTTATGTTTTTGTCTTTTGTAGCACAAGTGTAAAAGATAATGGAATCGTGTTATTTAGATTCACTAACCTCTTGAATGTGAAGCCGAATGTCTTCGTTTGATCTTCAGTCTTCTTCAACTCTTCAAATAGTTATTCTAAATCCTACCAAAATCTTTCACAACCTAAAGCTAACTTAATGAAGTCTTTACCTAATGTGTGTTGCAAGCGGCCGAGTTTTGATCACTAAATTTGACAACTAAGCTTGACATACCAACACTTAGTGAGGTTGACCGAGCCATGCTCTAACAAGTTGCCTTTATACGCCGATTATCTTTCTTGAAAAGTTTTCCTAAGGACTTAATCGGTGTATATATATAACCGTAGTTGACGATTAGTTAACTTATTAACTGACTAAATCCAAATCAATTACACCATTGTTTTCGTCTGTCTCGACTAATTCATTTTAACGTTTTATGTGGGGCTCGTATTTTTTCAGCCACTCCATACTTAGTGTGATTGTTGGTGAACCCTAACCAATAAGAAAACCTACAAAGCGGATGTAATGGGCATTCTTCTTGTAACCTAAGACCGATAAATGAAGCTTGTTAATGTTTGACTATAGTTTTACTTTCGTCTTGTACACTCATATATCCAACAATTGTTTCGTTCAATACTTCACCGCCTTCTCGGAAAATTCATTCCAATTGCCAATGAAGCTCTCCAACATAGATTCATACTCTACAAGATCCATCGAATGTGCCAATAAATCCCCATCATGTAGAAAAGCCTTCCATTGAATTTCATTCTCATTGTATTTCGCATCGTCATTCTTCATCTCTTCAACTCGTTATTCCTCTGTTAGTTTACTAAGACGCTCATCTTCGGCCTTGTCACACTTAGTACAGGTAGCTTTCCTTGGCTTTTGAATACAATGCCTACCAATTCATCTTGATGTTTCATGTATGTGTCATATACAAAGGAAATGTTGTGCTTTCAGGATCTATGACGTTCATAAGTGCTTGATCCTTATCTGTTTTTTTGTTTTTTTTTCATTTGAAAGGTTATATTACTGAAGCCCATTAACTACATCTAGGCAAAGAAACAAAGAAAAATCCCCCTACCCTGATGCATACGAGTTTCGAACTTAGGTCGCCGGTGTCATCACCCAACGACTTTACCACTATACTACACTGACATATGTATCCTTATCCGTTATTCTTAATACCAAAATATCGACGACCACGTGTCACTTATCTAGGACTCGGGGCACGATATAAGAAGGAAGACGAAGTACCAAATCCATCTTCCACGCGCTTTACCCCATCACGAGGGATTATGGGAACTGAGGGTCATGATACACCTACTCTAGGTAGGCCTGAGCATGAAGGACACGTGTTGAAGCTGTTACCTCTCAACCCTATGCCGCGATAGAAGGATAGGGAGACATGTCGATCACCAAGTGGATACCCAAGCGGTGATGAGTCACCAAAGGATAAGAACCAGCGCATCAAGAGCATCGAAGAGGCTGGACAACAAAGATAGATTCTGCTAAGGAGGTGTTGATTCAGGAGTGGGTAACCAAGGCGGTTCAAGAAGTCCAGTTGTTGGCAAACAACATCAAATTTAGAAGGAACCAAGTGTACTAAAAACCAATTACCTCCATAAACTGCTATAAATACCCCACTCCACTGAGAAATGAGGGATCGGGGAAATTTAGGTGGATACGCTGAGGAAACGCTCAGTATCTTTTAGTCCACCCAGAATATTGTAATCAAAAATAGTGTGAATATGAGTATGAGCTATAGTTTTCCCCGAGGACGTAGGCACACGACGTGCTGAACCTCGTTATATTTGTATATCATTTATTATTCCAGTGTTAATCACTCCATGTGATTTAATCTCTCCTTCATAGAGATTATCTGATCATTCAGCTCCTAAAACTACGATGAACTCCTTGGACTTGCTATTTTATCCGTAAATAGCACTGGGAATGAGAGTTGATGTGTGATTACGATTATTAAAGTCATTATAATGCTCGTCTAGGATAAACAGCAGAATCCGTTCTGTATCCTTTTACGGTGGGTTAGTATAGTTGAAGGCGCCTAACTAAGTTTTAGAAACCTCTAGTTGATATTATTCACGCTCGTGGATATGTCCGAGGTATTGCATGACTAAGACCACTTATCTAATCATTTTTACTGTTACTCCACTTATTTTTAGTTGATGTATGATATGGGAAAATTAGTATCAACAGTTTGGCGCTAGAAACAGGGACCAGTGTCCTTGTATAATCACGGTAACGAAGTTTTCAGCAAATTTTTCAGTTTTTATTGGTTATTCTTGCTATTTCAGTTCATTTCGAAAGTCACCAAGTAATCTTTGTTTTTCGATAAGATAAACGTTTTTGGAAAACTAGATCTGTACCCTGAGGGACTCACACCACTTTTTAGTGGATAAAAGTGACCCTGAGGAGAGAAAATTTCTTAACCAGAAAAGTAACGAGCGAAAAAGAAGGCAGGCCGATGCACCTATGGTGTACGTTTTCGTTCTATAAAAAAAAGATTTGTTTTTAAACGTTTTCAGCAGATTTTGTTGTAGAATCCCAAGTGGATTCCCTTTTCCTTTTTCTTAAAAGACAAACCAACTTTACCTTCTAACACGTACCGTAGTACGAGGAAACATTTCCTCCTACGGCATCTTAAATTTCAGGGGTGTAGAAGAGATTTCAAAAAGCAAAGAACATGCACGGGAATTAAGAAGCATAAAGGCACTAGCGACAAGGGAAACGAGGCATCCCTGGAAGAAATCCTAGGGCCGCGAAAGAAGAAAAACCAAGAACGAGCGGATGAATCGGACAAAAGCTTTAAGCCAAGGGAGAAGTCCGAGGCACGAAGATATGATTTTGGAGATGAGCGAGCCACGAGAAGACCTGGAGGAACGAAGAAATGACGAACGCCACTCCGTTAACGAAGAAAGCAGCCATGAAATGGAGGCCGGGAGCGAAGAAAATGTAATATCCCAAAAGAGGCACGGAGAAAACAATAATATTATAAACCAAATGGAGGAGAAATGCCCAAGCGTCTTGCATTGCTTAAAATTTGACATGAGTCAGGTCTCGGTGTTCACCTTGGAGGTAAAAATCCATGGGGATACCAACGAAGGAGAATTGATCGGGACTTGAAAAAGAAGTCAAGCCCAAAAGGAGGAGGAGAAAGACGCACCACCTAACGGCTGTAAAGTCATCACGAAAATGAAGAACATGCGGACTGCAGAGAAGTACCAGCCAGGAACAAAGACAAAGAAGTGCAAAAGACAAAAGAACGGAGAAGGCACCAGCGGCAAGAGAAGGACAACTGAAGCATCATACACGGTCCTCACACTGAAACCATCGGAGATATTACGAAAGGAGGGTAGTAAAAGCGACTTTGCTTACCCCTCTACGAGGGGAAAGCAAAAGGAGGAGAAAGCATTTCACAAAGATCGCTGCGAGTATCACCAGACGCAGGGGCACGACACTGACCACTGTCAGCATCTACGTAGCACCATCGAAGGATACATAGGTCGAAGAGAATTTAGCCAGTATGTAACCATCCCACATAGATATTTTGTCCGAAGCGCGGAGGAAAGTTATCATGAAACAGGAGACGACATGATAAACTTATCCGCGCCGAAGGATGCGGAGCACGAAGAAGATCAAACTAGTTCGGCACCACTAGTCGTGACGATGACGATCCATGAGCGGAGTACCACGAAGGTGCTCATCGACGAAGGGAGCACATGCAATATCCTATTTTACGAACAATTCCTACAAATGGGGCTCATAGACGAATATATGAGCCCAACAATGGCGTATATACATGATGCCTATGGAATGACGATGGCGCCCAAAGGAGAAATAACATTACAGGTGGAGATAGGGCATGTAAAGACCCAAACAAGTTTCATTGTTACTGATGCACCAACCCCGTACCATGCGGTGCTGGGGGAAAGGTGGATCCACAAAATTGGTGGAGAAGTATCGAAATGCCGACAGAAAATGAAATTCCCGACGGCATATGGAGAAATGCAAATTTGGAGAGAAACTGTTTTTTAATGCAGGAAGAAAAAAGGAGCCTACAAGAAGTAAGAGGAGCCAGCAGCACGAAGGGCGACATGAATAGCATAAAAACAACAATAAGAAGATCAAAGCTACAACAAAGGGAGATACCACAGGGATACAAAAACGGCAGCAGACCTTCAACACTCGGACTACAATAATAGACATTTTTTAGGGGATCTACACTAATAGAAATTTTTAGGGGTTATTGCAACAACATACAAAAAAAAATAGCAAGAAGCGCAACAGAACAATTGCCATAGACAAGGAGCATACCTGCCGTACACAGGTCATCTCTAGGATCCTCATTAATATGTATGAGGCGAAAAGTAAGAATCCCGATGATAGAGATACTCACACATCGTAAACTGCGGGAAAGCCTATTTCCTGGACTGCTATCCTAGATCCCCTCTGGCCAAGGGTGGTTGACAGATAGGGCCAGTCCAAGAAAACATGGGTAAACACACTTACCTGAGGGGAGTAAAATCCTATCAATTTTGGGTAAACACACTTACTCAGGGATAATCGTACTTATCTCAGGGTTAAAACGGTAGCCTTAAGCTGTGGTGAACAATCAAAAACACCAACATACTGAAACAGACAAGTTATATAAAGAAGAAAATTGTTCAGGTGAGTGAGGCCATCCTCGTCACCCTCACCCAAGAAAAGTTCAAACAATAAACGAACTGAGCCATCTCCGTCCTAAAAAATCCAAGCATCCACAGTAGCAGACAAGCAGAAAAAACAAGTTAGGGACTAGGCCACCTTCTGTTAGGGCATTGTCCGGTCAAACCCACTAGCGTTGGTATGTCAAGCTAGTTGTCAGTTTTAGGTGTCAAAATTCAATTCTTGATTTAGCCTACTAGAGTTTAGATTTCGGAAATGGGATATAAACAGAGTAGTAGAGACCTTGAAGACGAAGACTGTGAAGACAAATAAGACATCAATTATTCTTCATCGACAAAAGGTTAGTAGGAGTTATGACTTTATGGATATTCTTCTATTTCTACTTTCTCTATTCTTTCGAAATATAGTCGACTACTTTAGTAGTGATAATAGCGATTGAGATCGTGTTCTTGTGTAACATGGCTTTATGTCATGACCAGTATTTGATCCCACGAATACTGTGAATCAA
>JAJJMA010184662.1:1882-28746 GCA_023529015.1 Papaver nudicaule | reverse complement strand
CGAATTTCTCAATTGTTTTCGCTTCCAAACCGCCAAACCATGCCAAATCTTCATCCTGAGAGAAGCGGCAAATGACATGCACATTATTGGGTCTGAGACGGTCCATGCTGTTAAATCTCTCCTGTAACATTGCAAGTGCAGAGTTGGATCTCCTGTGCCATCGAAGATTGATGTAAAAGTTGGCATATTGAATCTTTTGGATACATGCTCGTACGTGATTTCATCTACAAATGGCGTCTTTTTTGCCTCTGAGATTGCCTTCATTAATTTATCATCCTTTGGTTGGCCCGTGGCTTCCGCTATCTTCTTTTCCATACGACGTAATTTCCTTGCCACATATTCTTGTATATCATCCAATTTATTTGAGTCGGCGTAACTTTCCTCACCATGATTAGATTTTCCAGTCTTCTTACTTCCTTCTTCCTTCTTCACTGTGGACGCTACTACTTCTGGTCTCGTGGATCTGCTCTTTTGAGCTTTGTGCACGGTATGAGTTGAGCGACTTCTGCTGCGACTCTCCATTAACTGCCTATGCTGCTCTGCCAATTGTAGATTACTCTGGAGGATAATATCCATCTGTCTTTGCATCTGCAACTGCATCTGAGCTTGATTTATGGTGCTTTGTTCAAAAAACTTCTTCAGCATTTCTTCAGTAGCGCTAGTGGATCCTGCTTTCCCTTCAGACACTGTTATTGGCGTTGTTCTTGATGTTCCAACAGCTGCTACCATTCTACTGCTACCTGCTACCTCCTTTGAAGTGTTTCCATTTGCCGTATGACCCTTGCCGGTTGCCCTTGGAAGTAACCCATTGGTGTTGAGACTGCCACCTACTGCTCTTGATAATCCCTCAACTGCATGAGAAGTGTTGCCAGGAATTGTTGTTTCCTTGATGGTGCCGTCATCCACCGCTTTTCCTTTACTTTGTGCAGGAGATTCTTCCTCATCTTCCTCTTCTGGTATCCCTTCCAAGTGCGTTATGTCTTGCATCAGAACAATGTCAATGGCCGCTGGCTGTTGTTGAGGTGCTGACGTCTGCACTACTGGTGTTTGCTGTTGTTCTGCTACTGGCACTGTTGACTGCTGCTGCTGAATCACTGGCTGTGGTGTTGTTGTCTGCTGACTCGTATTGCCTCTCAAGAAAAAATCATGTGCAAAACCTAGCGGCAGTACCGCTGAACTCCTCAAGTTATGTCGATTAGGAAGGGGTGCTGCCTGGGCGGATATGGGAAACTTTGGTGATTTACTTGTTTACGCCGTACTTCCTTTCCGCTTAGTCACCATTTAGTATCCTGTGTAGAAACAACAAAAGCACTTCCTGACAGTATTAAGCTAGCTTGACTGTGAGCAAATGCCAAATTGGTTAGTGGAGGTGGTTGAGCAATTTCTGACAAAGTAGAAAACAAACAAAATAGCTCAGAACTAAAGCAGCAATGTTGGCAGAGTGTGACCTAATCTTGTCGGCAATTGGAAGAAAAACCCTAAATTTTGAAAACTCATGGAAACCCTAAAAACACCAAAGTTTGATAACCTTTTTCAGTTTATGGATCGAAATCTGTACGGCGCTCGCTTTTTGCTAATGACTCTTCTCAAACTTTTAACTCAAGAA
This sequence comes from Papaver nudicaule, assembly GCA_023529015.1. NCBI lineage: Eukaryota > Viridiplantae > Streptophyta > Magnoliopsida > Ranunculales > Papaveraceae > Papaver > Papaver nudicaule. The sequence goes on along the minus strand of JAJJMA010184662.1, from coordinate 27,140 downwards.
TCATACTACGATATGTAAAATAAGTAATACCGATATTAAGTCTAACTAACAAGATGTTTACTATCAAAAATCACAGCTAACCTAAGAATGTTTTCATCATCCTAGACTCATACGGACATGCACAAGCTTAACAGAGAAAAGAGGATTTGATAACGACTGAATATAAAACCTTTGTAGCACACCAAAAGCAATATATTTGTAACAGAGAAGTTGAAATTCCAGTTTTGAAACCAACATATCTAGAAACGAAAAGCAACAAACTCATTTTTATAGGTCAAGAAAGAAATATCATGTTATGCCGTTATTAACGAAAGTAACAACATCTGAACACAATTATTGACACATTAATGAAGCTCAACACATCTCAAAAGACAGGTTTTTCAATGGTTTTGCAAAGGTTGACAGCATCAAACATTCGAAAACTTCCATAAGAGGAAAATTTTAACAATTTTAACAGCATACTTATGGTTAAGAACTATCAATAGCATACTTACTATTAAGAACACCCTTAATCATGTTAGAGACATTCAATACTTCCTGAAATAGGAGTTTTTTAAGGTTCAGCCTCCTTAAACAACAGTAAACATATTCACAATTCCTATAAAGGGAAAGTTTTAACGGCAATCAGACACAACAACATAACCAATACTTAAAAACCCTCATTACCACAAAGAATAGCTTAAGTTTCATGAAAACAAGAAGAATTTTTTTGGAAAACACAGGTTCAGACCTCTTCTAGCGCCAAAATGTAGTTGGTAAAATCCCCATAGTAGAGATTTTACCAATACACCCATATTTAATGATCATAAACACAACATAACAGAAATACTTGGGGTAAAACATCATAAGCATATATATTGACACTTGAACATAAATATGGGACATAATCACAAATAGAAGCCACAAGCATAGCATATAGATTAGTAAGCCATAACTCTCATGTATAGAATATTATTGATAGATTCCTTGCATCTCACCTTGCAAAGGATAATCACTCTATAGCAATATCAAGATCTTACCACGAGATTGAGCTAAGAAGAAGAAGACTACTTCCTCTCAGTAAATCAAACCCTAGAAATCACTTTTCCCAACCCCCTTCTCAGTGGGCGTACACAACCTTATATAGACGCTAGTTACATAGTGGGGAACAACTAATAAATACAAAAGACCCTGACATCAATTGTCTTCTTTCTAATATCTTCGATACCGCCGTCCTTCATTTGCACTTCAGCGCCCTTCCTTTATATCTTCAGCGTCCCTCACACTGGATTGGATAAGATCAATGACTCGACTCCCACTGAGTCAACAAGTCAGCCCTGACAATCTGACCGTTCTGCTCAGCATTAAATGCTCAACCAACTTAATCAGCTTTTGTCGACAATGCGCCGCTGTCACTTATCTTGTCATATGCCGCTGTGCTCAACTTCTCTCAGCGCCATCTCCCTGTAGGTGATAACCGATGAAGTATACCGCTGTCGCCATTCTTCACTCTTATGGATGACCTCTTTAATACAAATCTTATTTTAAGCACCCTAAATTAGCCTAAGGCATTTTCTACACTTACAATAATTCCAATTGAGATTAATCTCTATTACTTGGTTATCAAGTTTAGGGTTTCCTTAACTTGTGGGACAAGTAATTGATTGTTTTATTCCAAAGCAACCTATCTTATTAAGTGCTATAAATAGAGGTGTCTATGGACAAATACCGCAAGCATCAAGCATACGTGAAGGTCCTTAGGGAAGGTAACGTAAACTCTTTTCACTTAGGTGGACGCTTGTTGTGGTATAGTCATCCTCTATAGGTTGCAACTCTGTTGGGAACTCCCTACGACTATAAAAGACTTCTCTTGAGAGTTGGGAAGCACAGGTAGGAGATTGAGACCATATTTGGTTGAAATCGGATTTACCTGTAACCTTGGTAACCTGATTATGTTCTTGTCTATTCCATAGTCCGTCTCTTCTGATATACGGCTATTCAATAACTGATACGTTACACACAAGGTTGAAAGGTAGCAACGCACGGCTGCACTCGGTGTTGTAAGACCTAGTTAGCTCCAGTTATACAAGTTTCTTAAATGATTCTTCGTGTATAACTGAGGTAGAGACATATTGGGCATAGCTTACTCGGTTTGCTTGTCAGCCCTGATTTGTGAAGTAGATTTCCGTATGACCTGGATTTAACAATTCGAAGGAAGTCAACTTGTGTGTGGTAAACTTATAGAGGACAGTTAGACCATACGTCAACAATTAGGTTGCAAAACCAGTATTGCTGACACAAGCCTTTGACATCGGTCAAAGCAACTCCTAGGCCTGTAAAGGACGTCAGCTGGGGGAATCAAGTGCGTGACGATCTGTGGGGGATCCAGAGACGTAAGGAGTGCGACACTACCCAATTCGCTTGGAGGGCTGGAGTTGGTCTCTGCTACATCCCAGACCGAAGTCTTATAGTAGGCTAGTGTTTGTAGTCAGTTTGTACTGGGCGGTGTTCAATCTGGACGAGGTCCCGAGGTTTTTCTGCAAGGCAGTTTCCTCGTTAAAAAAATCTATGGTGTCTTGTGTGCTTTTAGTTTCCGCATTATATCTCTGATTATATAACTAAAGCACCAAGTAGTACGTTATTCAATAACTGTAGAGTTGACTCCAAAGTTCCACCTTTGTCGAGTTTATTACAACTCCAGTTATTCGAGTTTGGATATTGATTTTTGAGATCGTCCAAACTCAAACCATAAGACTCACGAGCCCAAACGAAAAGTTGGTTGTATTTCGGTACCCCTCCTTTTTCAATTGGTATCAGAGCGGGTGAACACATTAAGGACGTAACTGTCTGTGTTTATCTAGGCTTGTGAGTCATGGATCAAAGCTTAAAAGCTTGTAACGTACCACCACACTTCAATGTAACATCCGTATTTGAAAGAGAAATCTTGATGAATATGTCTGATGTGTGGACCGATGTTGTTAATTCTCTATGTATTGAAAAATAGAGATTAATTAGAAAAGTCGAAGGACTTTATATCGGGTTAAACATTCAAAGTGAGAAAATTCATGATTTATCTGAAAAAGAGAAAATGCTTAGCAGAAAGCTAGATACAGTTGTCCGTGAAACTCAGACTATTAACCCCAGTCTACCCGGATCAAGTCTTATGACTAAAGGGATTCAAGACCCTTATACTGAATCTAGTCTGAAGCATTTCTCAAGGGAAAGATATGGAATCAGGTTCAAACTCCCTTATTCAGAAAACATAATATTGAACACCCATGCACCTTTTGTGGTTTGAAAGGTCACTTCCAATATTTATGCAGTTCATTAAGGATAAAACTCCAGGAACTGAAAGTTTTGCATAAAAATGCTCAGAAACTCTTTATTGAGTTGAGACAACATGTAAAGAATCGAGAAACATCTCCTACTCGTGAATGTGCCTTAGGCGATGTAGCTCTAAAATCTACATCCCCGTTTCAATGGTTCCTTGACAGTGGATGTAGTAGGCATATGACAGGAGATTTATCTTGGTTTGTGAACGTTTATGATGACGAAGGTGGCCCCATAACCTTTGGAGATGGAAGTTGTTGCTTTATAGGCAAGCGTGGAACTATCAAACTTCCAGGTATTCCCGAGATCCATGATGTTGTCTATGTTGAAGGCATGACATCAAATCTTCTCTCTATTAGTCAAATATGTGACAAAGGACACAAGGTTATTTTTTAGGCAAAGAAATGCGCCATTGAGGATAAATCTGGCAATACCATCTTTCGTGGTATTTGTGGGTCGAACAATTGTTATCTACTTGATATCAAGTCCGATCTTTGTTGCAATCTGACTAAGGATGAATCTACCCATCTTTGGCATGAACGATTTGGTCATATCAATTATCGTTTATTGGGGAAGCTAATTAACAAGGAACTTGTTAGAGGCGTCCCCAAGATACAAGCCAATGGCGAGGGTATATGTGGTGCCTATCAAAAGGGTAAACAAATAAGAGTTCCACATAAAGTGTCTACCAGTATAGCAACCAAAGCTCCACTTGAATTAATTCATATGGATATTTTTGGTCTTATCCAACAAGTTTCAGTTGGTGGGAATAAATTTGCTCTGGTAATGGTCGATGACTACACTAGATTCACCTAGGTAGCATTTCTCAAGCACAAGAATGATACCCTAGAAGAGTTTAAGATAATTGTGAATAGAACCCAGAATGAGCAAGGTCGTACTGTTAAGAAAATCAGAAGCGACCGTGGCACAGAATTCAAAGATACTAAGGTATTCGAGTTCTGTGACTCACTGGGTATAATTCAACAATATTCAACACCTATCACACCTCAGGCTAATGGCGTGGCTAAAAGAAAGAATAGAAATATTCAAGAAATGGCTCGGGTTATGCTTCATAACAGAGATTTACCCTTGAAATTTTGGGGTGAAGCCGTGTTCACAGCATGCTATCTTATCAATCGTGTATATCTAAGGTCCTTCACCTTAAATACACCCTATGAGCTATGGTACGGTAAGAAACCTAACTTGGGTTATCTCCGTGTCTTTGGAAGCAGATGTTATATCCTTAAAGACAGAGAACAAAGAGGAAAATTTGACTCAAAAAGCGTGAGGGAATTTTCCTAGGATATGCATCTGACAGTCGAGGGTTTCGAGTTTTTAACACAAGAACTCAAGTTATGATGGAATCAGATAACGTTATCATTGATGACATAACTGGATTTCGTCAGAATAACAGAGCCCCAGCAGAACTACCGCCGATTGGAACAGTAGAAAAAGGGTCTACGGTTCCCGAACCGGCCACTACTGGAGTAGTTCCGACTGTGATCGAAACAGAGACAGACCACAATAAAGACGATGATGTAGAGGTCGAAGTTGAGACAGTTGCTCCTGAAACACCTTGTTAGGGCATTGTCCTGTCAAACCCACTTGCGTTGGTATGTCAAGCTAGTTGTCAGTTTTAGGTGTCAAAACTCAATTCTTGATTTAGCCTACTAGAGTTTAGATTTCAGAATTGGGATATAGACAAAGTAGTAGAGACCTTGAAGACGAAGACTGTGAAGACAAAGAAGACATCAATTATTCTTCATCGACAAAAGGTTAGTAGGAGCTATGACTTTATGAATATTCTTCTATTCTTTTAAAATATAGTCGACTACTTTAGTAGTGATAATAGCGATTGCGATCGTATTCTTGTGTAACGTGGCCCTGTGTCATGACCAGTGTTTTCTCCCACAAATACTGTGAGTACAAGAATGAATGAGATAGATTCGGTGCCATGTGTCCATTACAATGGTTTGCTTGCAAACTGTTAGTTGGATATGGATGAATCTAAAGGAGTACTCTTGAGCAAAGAGTCCATGGATTACAGCTGAGGACGTACACACGCCTAGGTTCTGGCTCAGCCCAGTACTTCCAGCGGAATCCAGATTTGACGAAATCTAACGGGCGCACGGTTCACGAACCGGTTTGCGTACCAGAAACTCGGAATTCTCCAGAGTTCGAGATGGCTATTTATTTCGCGTACCAGTACGTGAACTTTACTGTAGGGGGTAAAACCCCTCGGAACTCGTGTCTCGCATCCAGGAAGCATAACCATGCCGAGAGAACCACACCGAGAGGATCAATAGCGATGTCTCGGACCGTCCCAAAGGAAGAGAAGCTACCCTCGAGCGAAGTAAAGACTCGGAGGGAAAGGATTCTGACCATGTCAAAGGACCGAAGCCCCGGATTCAGCCTCGGAGCGTAAACCGCCTTACTCGACAGGGACTGACACCACCACGATTGAGTCTTTTGTCTTTATTAGCTGTAAACCACCCAAGCTCGGCCTATATAAGGCGAGCTTGGAAAACGTTGTAAGGGTTGGATTCTCTTTGGGTTGAGCCTAAGTAGCGAGAGAGATTAGGTTTGTTATCTCCTCTGGTTCCTTAGGGTTATATTCATGTAATCACAGCATCGAAATACATACAAATCTTCTTATATCTTGTCTTTACTTTTACAAATATGGTCTTTAATTACTGTTTTAAGTACCTTCGGTGCTGTTCTTGTGGTCTTCGCACCACTGAATCTTAACTATATATTGTATGTATGAGTAGATCTGATGGATTTGGCACCTTGAGTACCTATGCAGATTTTATACTCGTACAGTTTGGCGCTAGAAACAGGGATGATTAAAACAACTTAGGGTTTGCCTGTGAATTTTTGGGTTTTCAAATTTTTTGTTGTATTTTCTCTAATCTTCTCAAAAGATTTTCAAAAGCTTGATTTCCGAAAAACAGCTCCTATACCTTAAGCATCCAAAAGACCTTAAAGGCTTTGGCATGTTTAAGAGTTTTTTGAGCATAGCATCAGATGATAAAATCATTCATTAAAGAGTTCTCAAAGCTTCGGTATGATGAAATTAATTTCTCAAAAAGGCAGTAAATATTCGCTTTAAAACCTTTTGTAGCATAGATTCCAGCTTTGCGATAAACGATTACAAATTCGTGCCGTCTCTACGAATCCATTTAGGGTTTTCAAAACTCATGATTATACATAAAAATCCATTTTAAGGTCCTCAAATTTCATGCTATATTTGGAAATAAAACTTCGTAAAAATCAGATGGAAGGGGATGATCTAAGCACGGCATCCGATGTTAAAGTCATTCGTTGAGGATTTTTTAATTTTTGGCAGAGCAAAATTAACATGGAAATGAGATTTAGTTTTCAATCTTTATACTCTTCGAACAGCAAGCGGCTAGCCATAAGAAAACAACTGAGGAAATATACACAAACTTATTTTAGGGTTTTTAAATATTTATGATATCCAAAGTTGCTTTGATAAAACCATCAGGAAAAATATTTTTGGTCAAAACAACAGAATAATTCAAGGAGGCTCCGAAGAAATATAAAGAAAATAAGCACAACACGAGGAACAGTAAAACCATCGTGATATACGAACTTACAAAGCGAGAACGACACGCTGTCATAGTCACAATACGCCGCTTGCATGGAACAAGACATCTAATTATAGGAATTAATCAATAAACAACTTCGAAAGTATATATCTAGAGACACAAAAATCCTATACAGCAGTCTTAAGGGAACATATTCATGAGTCCAAAATTTTCACAACTAAAGGAACCACCTCAAAACAATTAAATAGCAAATAAAAACATGGGATAAGGGCACAATCTGATAGATTTTGTTTCATTCAAGTCTCTTCGAAGAAGGTCCGAAGAACCTCGAGCGAGGGAAGCACAACCGATGTCGTACGCTAGCTACACAAACACTAAATCACGAGTAAGGAAAAGTAAAAAATACTACACTCCGATGAACATACACGCTTGCTGAAGCCTTTAGGAAATAATATCTAGGGGTCCGTAGCATAATACACCCATACACTCAGCGACCATTTGATAACAATAGGATAACGAAGCAACAAAAGAAATGCAGGGAAACTGTGGTAATCAACCTATCGACACAGATAAATAAACAAGCTAACAAAGTGTTCATTCGGGAAGCACATTCGGAACATGAAACAAATTTCTAGAATAAGAACAGCAAAAAGGAAAACAACTAACAAAACAAGATACTCCGAAGACGCTAACTAAATTCAACCTCTCCTATTTCTACGCCTACTCCGAAGTCGTCCAGCCACGGTACCTCGATCTTCGTCAAGGCCCTCGAGCAGATCTACATCGATGATTGGAACACCAGCAGGAACAGCGGCAGCATTTTCTTCCCAGAAAACAACCTCTGGAATAAATTCCTCTTCAGCAGCGACTTGCTCATCAATCAAAGGAGCGACGGCAGGAACAGAAGGATTCACGTCGTGAATTTCTTCTTTTACCTCAGCTTTCACATTCGCTTCATCATCAGGAAAGACAAGACCATCCTTAAGCATCGGCAAAATCTCTTCGCTATGGCGGCGGAAAAATGATCTAGTTTCATACATACGGCAGTCATAGGATGAACCACCGTCTTCCCTCATCCTCTGCTCCCTTTTCCTCTCATCACTCTCAATAAGATTACCAAATAGGCGAATCACCTTGTCAGGATTACTCTCCCTCCTAGAAGAGCTAGCATTAGCAAAATCGGCTTCCATCTCCATTATCATGCGAATCTGTTCTCTACGGCTTCTCGGGTCAATCTCACCATTTCCTTCCTCCATGGGAGCTTTTCCTCTGTCAGCCATTACTCCTTCAAAAGATGATTGAACTCAAGGGAGGGGAAGAAAGGAAGAAAAGAATGCCAGACAAAAAATCAAACAGGTAGTCACCAGTAACAACAAAAAGCATACCTCGCCTTTTATACTACAGTTTAGGGAACCACCTAATCGACAAGTCTAATCAATGGACAGACGTTATAATTTTGATTCCCTTGAATAACGCACCAACACTTCAAAACACCATAACTATACGTTATCCAATAAAGTAACTGCATCTTTCGCAAATTCCCACGTTGCCGTTTAAAATTCCAAAACCGTAGAGAAACCAATTGATAACATCATTCAAAACTGCTAACACCCACGTGTCAACCTTAGCATCAGGAGGTTAATAAAAGCCAAAATAGTCGTAACACAAACAAGCGCTGTCAAGAGTACCATACGTACGTAACAAGGCAACGAAGTACGGCCGAGGACAAAGCCTACCATAAAAGCACCAATAATAAAGCCAAAACTCGGCACAAAAGAAATCGACATTAGTAAAAATATTGACTTCGGTCACCATCCTGAACAAAAAACACCTAAGAATCTCGGATGAATGCGTACGAAAAATCATCGTTAAAAAGTAGCAGGAAAAACATGCAACGGAATCAATCGACACCATGACAACAGGAAGCAGCTCTCATAACCACCGCTAAGACTCCGAGGAGGAACCGAATTAACGCAGAAATATTTAAACAAGAACACGCCCAAGCTGACAAAAAACAACTAGAGAGCTTCACACAGGCCAGGAACTAAAAGACCAAAACAGCAGGGAAGCACATAGAGCGAAACCTCATACAAGTAATAACTCAGGAGAGGAAATAATAATTGCATCCTTTGAATGCAGCCTCGATCAAAATCAAAACCCCGGCTCGCGGAAAGAGGTAAAAATGCCATTGAATGAAAAAGGTTGTAAACGCCGAGGCAAAATGCCATTGAATGAAAAATGCTGTAAACGCCGAGGCAAAAATGCCATCGAATGAAAAAGGCTGTAAACGCCGAGGCAAAAATGCCATCGAATGAAAAAGGCTGTAAACGCCGAGGCAAAAATGCCATCGAGGAAAAAAGTTGTAAACGCCGAGGCAAAAAACGCCATCAAACAAAAAAGACCTCGTTTAGTAGGCACAGAGCTGATGCTCATACAATTCGTAAAGGCCCTACGAATTATATGGAACGGTCCTCTACCCGCAAGACACCCCGTTAGCAATGAACACTTTGAATCAAGGCTAAAAGCTTATGATGCATAAGTACTCACTACCAAACGGCCACGAGGACCTCGTGTTCTCGGGCGCCGAGGGTACGATAAATGGGATTAACATCTACCTATAGAGGAAGATGGAACCCCGAGGCAGCTGCTTCGTTCTCAAAACCAACGACGAAGTACGCATCTAAGGGACCCTTTATAAAAATTCAAGCCTCAAAAAGGGGGAGGCGTAAGAGATTTGGAGGGGTCGAACTTTAGGCTGCGATAAGAGAAAAGTGCCATGTCTAAGCTCCAGCCTTGACCGGCACTCCCCCATCGTGTTACTTTATTATTGAGAAGTAGGGTACCCATTCCAAGTTCCTACATTTACTTAGGCAAAAGGTAGCAAGGGCACTACCATGCCCTCCGAGGAAGATAATCAAATATCTTCGGCACCTACCTAACGTATTAAGGTAACATGGATACCCGCGCAATCAATAGCCAGTGTTTGCTTGAAACCAGTGCGAGTAACTCAAAGCCTTTGGGAAGGGTGATCCGTACGCCCCCACTAGCTTGGTCACATTCTCCTACATCGAAGTAAGCCCCGAAGTTGCACCTCGAGAAGCTATACGTGCCATTTACAAACCATTTTCAAAACCAGTCAATAAAAAAGCGAGGCACAAAGCAGTAAATAAAAGACGAATAGCACCATGAGATAGAGAAAGCACACAAGTACATAAACATCATAATCAGTACACAAAAATAGCATCAAGTCATCAAAAAGATAGAAGAAGAAACACACTTCCTATTTTACAGTCATCCTCACACGGGATCATTAAAATTACAAGAAAAGCACTCTAGGGATTCTCTCGGGACGAAACCGCAGGATCGCTGTCATTCTTCTTAAACAAATGCAAAACCTGGGAAATCATAATACTGTTAAGTTCATTCACAGGATCTCGAACCTCGGCAGTAACCTCGGAGCTTTTACCAGAGGCATCAATGCAATCCACCTCTTTCGGCTCACCGCCAGAAAGCTCGTCATCTACTTTCGCACTCCCATCACCACCCTTATCACCTTCTGGCTCCTCACTAATGCTTCCATCAATTACACCCAGCTCCTGAGAGTCAACACCATCACCATCCTTTTGCTCCAAATTGGTAGCTTCATGACCCTCAGTCTATCAGCATTGTCATTTGCTGCCTGCACATTCTCCGCTAACCTCACTTTTCGCAACTCAGAAATTATTACCTCAGCCTCGCTGGTCGAAATAAGATCTTTATCAGACTCAAGTACAACATCTGGATGTTCCAAACCATCATAATAATAGGGTGGTTGAATACCCATACTCCTACACAGAAATCGGGCATGGCCACGACTAAACAAAGAGGCGCGCTCTCCCTCCCCTTCGATATGATTGTTCAAGGAAGAAATCTCAACATCCTTTTTATCACACAAACTAAGAGCCAAACGCATCTCCTCGTCAAGTTTTAAAGCTCGTTCTCTCTGAACATCAGCATCTTGCTTAAAACTATCTCGCTCGGACACGGCAATCTCGAGACGATTCTTTAACCCCTTCACATCTTTCATGAGATTTTTCTTCTCTTGTTTCAAAAGTTGAATGTCCTCGCCAAGTCTAGCAACCTCCAAGCCTCGGGCATTAGCGAGATCAAACAAAAACTTTCCAAGATATTTTTGCTGAAAGCAAGGATAGAAAAAACATCAACAAACATCATACAAAACATGCGTACAAAGCGAAAACAACAAAAGAAATACACTCACAGCTTCTACAAATGTTTGATGATAAGCAGCTACAGAGGAACCAGAATTCTTATCCAAAGAGCCAGAAAACACTTGGGCAAGAAAACCAGATATGGAAGGGTCCAAAGGATGATTCTGAGGATCCATCGAGTGCGCTCTTAAAAGACTAGCTAGATCATCAGCAGGAGGATTCCGACTTACGTTCGGCTCTACAGAAGCCTGACTCTTGGAACCCAGACACGACTGCTGGCCGAAGACGCTAGGAATCGAAGGAACACTCGCACCTGATGCGAAGACACCCAACGTGGTACCGATGTTGGACCCATACTGATTCAAATTCATTTCTGGTTGGTCAGAATGAGAAGCTTCGCCATCAAAAGAGGAACATCCCTGCGAAGGTACCACAATTCGGGAATTCGGCATCCCTGCCACTCCTCGGCTAAGGTTCTCTCCCTTTGGAGTCCTATCATCTTCGGTTTCTTCATCATTCGAATAAACAGTAAACCGACGAGTTCGCCTTTGGGTAACAGCTTCGGTCGTAGAACTAATAGCCTGCGCTCCCTTCTTCTTCGTAGCCATGGTTTTTCCTCTTTTTCGATTCGGTTCACGTAAGGATAAACTCGCAGTGTTCTCATCACCGGCCAGTACATCGCTCTGCTGACAAGCAGCCAATTTATCAGGTTCTAAACAGAGGCAAATATCCATACCTAACGCATAGCTGAGGCAGGAAGTGTTTATCACCTGATTTCCCCCTTCTCAGCAGGCGCCGACTTTGAAGATCTTTTTCTTTTCTTCGGAGCGTCACTTTCGTCTGAAGCTCCTTGACTTTTCGCCTTCGCTTGATCCACTTTCTGAAAACAAAACATGAATGAGAATAATTCAAAAAAGAAGGATAAACAAAGAAACCCTCTTTTTGGCTTGAGCAATCTTTTCTTGAGATTTGGCACGCTCCTTATCGGAGAAGAAAATACTATAGAAATCAACAACGGGGAGATTATGCTCAGCTTCGAATTTTTTACGCTCGACTTTCTTTTCCTCATCTTCATAGCCATACAAGACAGGGCCTTCGATGAGTATAGGCTTTGTAAACCACACCTCATCGCTAGAGTGTCGAAGAAGTGTATTCTTTTTGGACCCCGAAAGATCCACATCACCAAGAGGATGAGAAGAATCGGGCACTTTGCCTAAACTCACACTCCAGGGAGCTTTCTCTTTGGATAAAGATTTTTCCACCTTGTAGCACTTGAAGAAATTTTCAACCGACCAGTACTCGGAAGAACGTTGGAGTCCCTCGGGAAGCCTTTTATAATAATACGACCTACCTTCCGAGCGAGCCACCCATTCGTTGATAACTCGAATTGAATTTCTATTTAATTGCATTATTCCGCAGGGAGGATTGATTTTGGAATAAATCGCGTAGAAGAGAGGGTTGGATGAATTATACAAAGGAATGGGAAGACCAGCGCCGAGTTGTTCGCCGAAAACGATTAATCTTCTATCGCTGCACTTTTGAGCGGCGAGTAGTTCAGGGGACAGAATTCCTTTTCCTAAACTTTTATAAGGAAAAAGAGACGGATTATATCCGTAGATACGCGGCCTTTCCTCCCAGCCGATCTTCTGGGGATCCACCATTTTATAAGGTAACTCCATAACTGGAGGGGCGTCTGAAGAAGAAATTGCAGAGGCACCGGCGGCAGCCTGCAGCAGAAAAGAAAGTCTAAAAAGGAATAGAAAACAGAGATCAAATCAAGTTGATGGAGATGAAATTCGAAAACTTACCATGATTTCAGAAAATTACAGAAGAAAGAGAAATTCAATCACTTCGGAAAATAATACAGAACAGAGAAAGAAGAGAGGGAAGGAGAGGCGGCAGAACAAGTTTAAATAGAAAGAGGTGAAACCTACGCAACAGGTGACAGGTCAAAGGAAAATAAAGGTTTCGAAAAGCACGTGAAGGTACATGTGTCAGTCAGAAATTAAGGCGAGGACACGCGTCGAAGAAGGCGAAATGCCAAGGGTTTTCTTCTCCAAACTACTCCGACCTTTGGATAAGAAAAGAGGCAAACTGTAGGGGGTAAAACCCCTCGGAACACGTGTCTCGCATCCAGGAAGCATAACCATGCCGAGAGAACCACACCGAGAGGATCAATAGCGATGTCTCGGACCGGCCCAAAGGAAGAGAAGCTACCCTCGAGCGAAGTAAAGACTCGGAGGGAAAGGATTCTGACCATGTCAAAGGACCGAAGCCCCGGATTCAGCCTCGGAGCGTAAACCGCCTTACTCGACAGGGACTGATACCACCACGATTGAGTCTTTTGTCTTTATTAGCTGTAAACCACCCAAGCTCGGCCTATATAAGGCGAGCTTGGAAAACGTTGTAAGCGTTGGATTCTCTTTGGGTTGAGCCTAAGTAGCGAGATAGAGATTAGGTTTGTTATCTCATCTGGTTCCTTAGAGTTATATTCATGTAATCACAGCATCGAAATACATACAAATCTTCTTATATCTTGTCTTTACTTTTACAAATATGGTCTTTAATTACTGTTCTAAGTACCTTCGGTGCTGTTCTTGTGGTCTTCGCACCACTGAATCTTAACTATATACTGTATGTATGAGTAGATCTGATGGATTTGGCACCTTGAGTACCTATGCAGATTTTCTACTCGTACAACGTGAACTTTACGGTAGTCATCTTGCTGGTGTCTGATTTAATGGATATTCTTTTAGAAATTCACTTTGAGTCAAACTCTAAACTCCTTTATCTCTTAGATGGACTTAGTTATCACATAATATCTTTTGTGTTCCATCTAACGATCCTCAATGAGTCAATAAGATAAGATTATCTCTGGTCTGTTGGATTTCTATCTTGAAGTGTTTTTGAGCTAACTTTTTGGCAGATAATGTAAAAAGAATTCCTCTGGGAACTCCCTACGACTATAAAGACTTCTCTTGAGAGTTGGGAAGCACAGGTAGGAGATTGAGACCATCTTTGGTTGAAATCGGATTAACCTGTAACCTTGGTAACCTGAGCACATTCTTGTCTATTCTAAAGTTCGTCTCCTCTGATATACGACTATTCAAGATATGATACGTTACTCAACAAGGTTGGAAAGGTAGCAACGCACGGCTGCACTCGCTGTTGTAAGACCTAGTTAGCTCCAGTTATACAAGTTTCTTAAGTGATTCTTCGTGTATAACTGAGGTAGAGACAGATTGGGCATAGCTTACTCGGTTTGCTTGTCAGCCCTGATTTGTGAAGTAGATTTCCGTATGACCTGGATTTAACAATCCGAAGGAAGTCATCTTGTGTGTGGTAAACTGATAGAGGACAGTTACACCATACGTCAACAATTAGGTTGCAAAGCCAGTATTGCTGACACAAGCCTTTGGCATCGGTCAAAGCAACTCCTAGGCATGTAAAGGACGTCAGCTGGGGGAATCAGACCGAAGTCTTATAGTAGGCTAGTGTTTGTAGTCAGTTTGTACTGGGCGGTGTTCAATCTGGACGAGGTCCCGAGGTTTTTCTGCAAGGCAGTTTCCTCGTTAAAAAAATCTCTGGTGTCTTGTGTGCTTTTACTTTTCGCATTATATCTCTGATTATATAATTAAAGCACCAAGTAGTACGTTATTCAATAACTGTAGAGTTGACTCCAAAGTCCCATCTTTGTCGAGGTTTAACAACTCCAGTTATAAGTTTGGATATTGATTTTTGAGATCGTCCAAACTTAAACCATAAGACTCACGAGCCAAAACGAAAAGTTGGTAGTATTTCGGTACCCCTCCTTTTTTCAGTTGGTATCAGAGAAGGTGAACACATTAAAGACGTAATTGTCTGTGTTTATCTAGGCTTGTGAGTAATGGATCAAAGCGTAAGAGCTTGTAACGTACCACCAAAGTTCGATGGCACGAATTACCTATGGTGAAAGACTGCAATGACTTCGTTTTTGCAAGCCCGAGACTTCAAAAATTGGTTTATGTCATGAGGGAATATATACCACCGACTGTTGAAGTTGACGGTAAAACTGTTCCCAAAGACATAGCGGTTTATGATGTTAAGGAAACACTCGCCGCTAAGCAAAACTATGATGGGCTTAATGCTATCATTCATGCAGTTACACCCGATCTCTTCCATCACATAGCTACATGTGAAACCTCTTACGAGGCTTGGAAAAGATTAAGGAACGTATTCGAAGGTAATACAACAGAGAAAGAAGCTAGACTTCAAAACCTCATGTCTGACTGGGAAAACCTTCGAATGCTTGAGGATGATACCTTTGAGGAATTTAATCATAAATTGTCTGAAATAGTAAATGCATGTCACACCTATGGTAAAACTATTCCGGAAAGGGACATTGTGAATAAAATTCTGAGGTCATTACCCTCAAGGTACGAATCCAAGAAGCATATCATCCAAGAGAAACATGGCTTAGATATAACAAGAAGTGACCTTGTTGCCAAACTGAAAATCTTTGACCATGAAAGACAATTTGGTCAAAAGAATACAGTAGGCCTGAAAGCCATGAAACCAGACTCAGCTCACGAGATAGATGATGAAGATAATGATCTCTCATTATTCATTCAACAGGTGTGAAGAGTTCTGAGGGGTAGGAAGAGGCACAATAACCTACCCAAGTCAAAAGGCAAAGATTGGGATAATGACAATGAGCCACAATTTTTCAAATGTCTTGGATTCTGTCACATGTCTCCCGAATGTCCAAATAAAGACTATTGTGGAAAGGTCAAAGCTTTTGATGCTACACAAAAGAAAAATCCCGTAAAAGAGAATGCTGAAAACATGACTCTCTTTGCTGTACATCAGGAAAGGTCCCCACCCAGTCCTGATGATGAGAATTCTGTAATGAGTTCTTCGTCTCTGATAAACAAAAGGTATTTAGTTACCAAGTTACTTGAAGAAAAATGTCGAATTCTTGAACAAGAAAAGGAAGAACTAAGTAGAAAACTTTCTTCGACACTTCGTAGAGTATAATTGTTGGAAAGAGATAAAAAAAATGGGATTCAGATCTACTCAAGAAATTGAGCAAAGGCATTAACACACAATGTCTTAAGATCAAGAAACCCAACCTGGAAAAGAAGAAATCTTCTTAGGCAAAATCCAAGTCTGATACTTCTAAGAAGTTAAAGCCAGGAAGAAGTACACTACAAGAAAATTGGGTTCTAGCAACAGACCAGATTTGGTCGCTACAGACAAATTTTGGAGGCTAAACACTTCTACCAACCGCCTAGCAACTGATTCTGAGGGTTGCTTAAACCAGTGAGGTAAGAAACCTTGTGCAACTATGTCGTTGGTAAAGACCTCTACCGATTAGTGCTTCGCAACTGAAACAAATGATTGTCGAAAGTCTTTTGAAACTAAAGCTACCAGTTGGTGAAGCGCGTAAATAATGGTTGCCGAAATATTACACCCGCCAAAAGTTTGGCTGCTGAAAACTTACAAACAGTTGGTAGAGGTGGACAATATAAAACATTGGATGCTGCTAAAAGCTTAACCCTACTAAGTTTTAGTTGATACCTTTGTTGGCTGAAAGTATTAGAGACTATTCATTACGAGGGTTAAGAGTTGAAGCAACTATATCTCTGGATGGATGAGAGTTTTAGCCACTCACCCTTGGGCTGGTTGCCAGTTTTATCCACCATATTTTCGGTTGGTAATGTTGTTGGCTGAGGGTTGAAGTAACTGATATTTTGGATAGACAAGAGTTTTAGCCTCTGATTCTATGGTTGGTTCAAGATTCTAGCCACCAATAATTTGGATGGTTCATGGTTCCGTCAACCATGTTTTTAGTTGGTTTAGGTGCAACTGGTAATGAACTTAACCCATACACCATCAAGTTTTAGCCACCGTGCTTTTGGTTGGTTCATAGTTCTAGCGACCGTATATTTGGTTGGTTCATGGTTGTGGCCACCATATGTTTGCATTAGTATGGTTTAGTTGGTAAAGTTATTAACCCACAAAGGATCTAGTTTTGGCCACCGTCTATTTATATGTTTCATGTTTCTAGCCACCATACACCTACTTGGTAAATGGTTCTAACCACCATATATCATCTACTTGTTTAGGTTCGGTTAAATGGTTCTAACCACCATATATCATCTACTTGTTTAGGTTCGGTTGGTAAAGATCTTAACGTATACACCATCTAGTTGTTTAAGGTATTGTAGATGTTGGCTAAACGGTTTTAACCCATTGTTGCTGCTGATTAAAAATGGAATTTATATAATTTAATTTAAAATAGAGATGATTGCTAATTCAATTTAATATGAAGCCCAAATTGTTTACAAAACATATAGCATCATAAGTTCATATCCAAGAGCAAAAAAACTTCACATTCCAAAATGAAAACCTAGAAGTTTTTTCACATCCCAAAATAACTTCATATCCTTGCCTTCCATCAGTATTTGCTTCTTCATATCCTTGCCTTCCATCAAATGTTACCTGATAAGAAATCACCACGCAACTGTTAATACAACGGCAACACTACCAAAACTCTTATCAGCAGGAAATATAAATATGCTAGTAGATAAAGGCTCAATTGTGTACTAAAGCAATGGATGCATGGGAGGGACTCAATATTCATAATTGATCAGAAATATAAATCTGCTAGCAGAAGGAAAAATTAATCAGCTAGCAGAAGTCTTAAATCTGGTATTCCACCAGGTCATAGCTGCACTAGATGTAACAACTGAAGGTACTAAATTGGCTCGAACCTCATACGTGTTTACGAAAAATATGCATGCCCTAACACTGACAAGGAACTCTTACATGAGTTGCATCTTAGCGACTGCATCATGCAAGACTCTGAATCTATGTGTAGATTCCTAAGCAAAAACACTTAAAACAACACATTATAAATGAAACTCCCAGCCGTAATGCTCATGTTACATATCTTATCAAGTTCATATCCACGAATGCAGTTGGTTGGTACAATGGTCCGGACAAACCTTGGAAGCATATAGTTACAAACGAGTGTCTGATAACTAAAATTATTCGTCTCTATCTAGTTCAGATTCTAAATGTCTGTCTAGCAGTTACTAATATGGCTCACATTTGCAGCTCCCTTTCCTTTTCCAGCACTTAATACTTAATAATCAATCAATCAAATCAAAAATGAAAAGTGAAGCTAGATATTGTAAATAATGATTACTACCATTATGAATGGGGGAGGACTTGTGCACTGCGAGCTTTCTTTGCTTGTGCAGATTTTTTCTGTTATTCCAATAGCAATAATAAAAATTAATAAAATAGCTTTTGACTTTAAAAAGTAATGTTTTTCTGTTATTCCAATAGCAATAATAAAAATTAATAAAATAGCTTTTGACTTTAAAAAGTAATGAAATCTAACTAGAAATTGATATAAATTTACCTGAAACTCATCTGAACTGAAGTGTTTGCACAAGAATTCCCAGTCTTCGTGGTTGGTGATATCTTCGAGTGGGTTTAAAAGTGCATAATCATAATCATTCCCACAGTGAAACTGATAATGGTTACTCAGTTTATTTCCAAATCTGTTGTATCCAAGTCTTATTCGATGCCTCAACACTTCCGTAGTGAATTCATTGTCATCCTTAAATATGTAGTTATCCTGAAGGAATTAAGAAATTTAACTGGTTATTATGATATAAAATAAACACTTTGAAATAGAAAGAAGAAAGTCTGTCTATAAGATGGTGTTTCTTACCCGTGCAAGCTGAACGACTCTGTCAACGTACTCTGTAAGTGCATCTTTGAACAATTTAAATTTAGGGGAATGTTCTCCCGCTGACTTACCCACATCCCAATTACCAAACTGAACTCTCTACTTTTCAAGCCAATGACCTTCTTATCGGGAGTAACAGCAAGTACAGGTTTACTGTCGCCGTACTTTCTTCTTTTCAAGCCAATGACCTTCTTATCGGGAGTAACATCAAGTACAGGTTTACTGTTGCCATACTTCCTTCTTTTGCTTATTTCAGGAAGGGAAGTTTTCCCCCTTGTTGCTGTTAAAATTCATCCATTCAAAATCAGTGGATTATTAACTAACATTATGAATAAGAGAGAGTATAACTATAACAGAGAATGCGAGAAACCTAAGTTTATATTTCATTACCATTTGCCTGCGTATTCTGTTTTGCTGGCGGATTTCTTTCCGGCACGAAATTGTGAAGGGGATCAACCCTTTCCACGCTAGATCCCTGTGATAATCCACCTCTATATCTTCCCATCGTAGGCCCTATACAAGAAAGAAACCTTGAACGAATGACTACTGAACTCAAAAGTCAAAACAAACCCAATAATAAACAGATGATAAAGTAGTCTGCGTGCATAAGTTTTCAAAGGCCATATTGTAGACAGTAACAAGAAAACAATGATTTTCTAGTGATCTTTCAACTCCTAAGTAAGAGAATATGTTTTCAGGTCACTCAAATCTACTCCAGTAGCCAAAAGAAAATTATTCACATTCGTTTTTTACGTAGCTATCCAGACCCAATCTGTGTAAGGTACGGTAGTTCTATCAATCATGAATTTGTGTAACCCAACAATCACATATATGCAGTTCCAAAAAAACTGTACAGTCACTGTAGTATCTAAGATATAGCTTCCTATATCTCACCATTTTCTTATCAAATCATGCTAACCAAGGAAATAGGCATCATATACAAATCATAGTTATACTCCAATCTTCAGTCATGGGAAACACCATTCGTTCAAACTCTACAGTCTACACTATCACTTCAAACCTTACATAAACTACATTTCAACTACTCTAGAAAACCAACATGGATACAGAAACTTATAGAAAAATTATAACAGAACCCCATAATCTCAGAAAACAGAATTCAGAAACACTTTTTACATGGGACTCATTACAGATTGAAATTCCTTTATGAAACTG
The DNA here is from genome assembly GCA_023529015.1 of Papaver nudicaule. Lineage (NCBI taxonomy): Eukaryota > Viridiplantae > Streptophyta > Magnoliopsida > Ranunculales > Papaveraceae > Papaver > Papaver nudicaule. The sequence goes on along the minus strand of JAJJMA010184662.1, from coordinate 7,131 downwards.
ATATCAGAGTACCCATTATATGCTTGACAATTTACCAAAACAAATTAGATTGTGAATCAGACCTAGTAGTCAGGAATCCCAACCAACAACGAAAATATCCAAGCATTATATAACCCTGAAGAAACTGATTTAGAATCCCTAATGCCTGTTGTCTTAATGTAAAACAGCAAAATCTATCACAGAACAAAGTAATTATACCTGTTCTTCAAAGTGAAGGAACGAGATTGAATCTGGGTAAAAAAATTAAGAGCAATCTCTTTCTGAGCTGCGGGTTCAAACCTCCCAAATCTTGAGCAAACGCTGTCTCGACACCACTAACGGAACCACATCCAACACCACTGTAAACAAAAATTAAAACAAATTAAGAAACACAAAACAATCAAAATCCAATGAGCAGATTAACCGGACTGAAAAGGGAAGAACAGTGGATATACTGAACAATCAACATATGCACTAAATTGGTACCTAAATCAATCAATTGCAAACTCAATTGCTCAAAATTAAATGGATTACCTTAGCTGATTTTTTGATTATTAAACCCCAAAAACGTTGCAGTAATTGTTTGTTGTTAATGACGCTGATATTTGGTTGACCTTTATACGAATCTAGAACACCAAGCGGGACCAAAAGATTTGCATCCCCCCCAAAACTTTTAGGGTTCAATCTATCAAATTCTTTTCACCGGGATTATTCCCGCTTGAAGTTCTTCTTTTACTTTTCCTATCCACATACCAAAATATTAACCCCACCTGAATCAACACCATCAGTTTCCTACGGCAACAGAGAGAGATCTTCCCGAAAAATTTTACAGATTTTCTAAATTTCCTGAGAAGGTTTTAGTAAAGGAAATGATATTAATGTGTCCGTAAAACGTTTCAGAGATATATCCTGTGTAGCAGGACTATTTATAGAGATACACAAATCTCTATCTTTACAACCGTTACAAGACCACAGTCAACTGACGTTGACGTTAACACTTGACCTTATACTCTAATATTCCCCCTCAAATCTATACTGGACAGTCAGTATTGATTTGAACACACAAGGAAAGAAAAACAAAAAACAACCAATGCAAAGAAATGAAAAACAGTAAAGAAACTGTCCAAGTATTACAGTAGTATTGATCAGCCCTACCAAAAAGCAAAGTCAGTGACTCTCCATTGTTGTTCTCTTAGCAGAAGTTGAGAAGGATGTTGATGAAGTCTGAACACCTAGTAGTTGTTGGAGTACAACATCAAAACAGATGCAAAAGTTGATGTAGAAGTTGATGATGTGTAGATGTTGAAATAGTTGAATAGTTGAAGTAGAAGTAGTTGTTGAAGTTGTTGGAGTATTAGTTGAAATAACCTTTTGTAGTTGAGTTGTTGGAGAAGCAGTTGTAGCAGTAGATAGACACCAGTTGATGTACCAAGTATAAACAGTGAAGTAGCAGCAACATCATCAACTAAACAAATTGCACAGCATAGTAGAACAATAGGTAATGAAAAAGTTGTTGTCCTCTGTTGGTTAAGAGGCTCAAATTGTTGTTGTTGTCCTCTGTTGGTTAAGAGGCTCAAATTGTTGTTTTGAAATGGCTATGTTGTTACAAAAAATTATACACCAAATCTGAAAAGGTTGTTGATATGACTTGTTTGAGTAACAAGTCATATAACTACTGGTTGTTGTTACTAAAGATATTATACCAGTTTTGTTCAAGATCAAAAAAAAAAAAATGAAACTTGAAAATGGGAAATTAACCCATAAAAGTTTTTGACATTACCTAATGCTTCTGCTGTTGAGTTGTTGATGAAGTTGCTTAATTGTTGCTGCTGATGTTGTTGAATTGTTGCACTGATGATATGAAATTGTTGTACTGCACATAGTAAAACACACCAATAAAAACTATACCAATGCAGTCTCCCCACACCCCCACATTTCTATAAACTTCTCCCTCAAAATTTGCAGGTGGCAGAACATTTTCAGGTAATAGCATTGTCATCAATTCCCCCTCATTGCTAACATGAAAACACAATATACCTGCAGAGGAGTTTCCGCGGGTGGTGGTTCTTCCCAACCAATGAAGACAGCCATTGAAAAACACACCTTTAGATGCTTTACCAGTATTATCAAATTCGTATTTGGTGTTGCCCTGAACACTTGTCCATGAATCCGATCTCAGTGTATAAACATCAATATTGGAGCAACCAATTGTTACTAGTTTGTAATCATCATTGCTGCTACCACAACCAAATCCATAGGCAACGCCGTAGTCAGACCTAGGCTCTGTTAATTCCCTTTCCTTGTATTCTCTTGTCCGATCCCCAAGAATACTAATCTTTAAGCAAATTAATCCATTACATGAACCCAGAAAATCAAAAGAATGTAAACCCTTAAATGGGTAATCTATCAGAACTGGTTTTGATGATGAAATTGAAGCATAATCTTCTATACCTATGGAGTAAATCCTAAGGCCTCCAAACCGCAACATATGCTTAAACATGAATTTAGGGTCGGTCTTGTTATGAACAGCATGATGATTCTTGATAAAATTTGGATTAGAAAGAAGATGATAGAAACGCTTACAGACACACCTTGACGACGAGATGGATTTCGCCGTGAATTTCAGAAAGATCTTGTTGGATATTTCTTCAGGGAGATTTAGCAACCGTGAATTTGATTCTTTTTGCTTAAAGAATCTGGTGGCTGCTGCGATAAATCCGAAATCGAAGAAATAACCGCAAATTTCTTCTTCTTTTGGTGATGATGCTGATGCTGCCATTACTGAATTTCTCATCTTCAAACTCATTTTCTTGACTCTCTCTCTCTGTGTACGAATCGTCGGTTTAAAAAATCGATTTCTTGATTTCTTCACTTTCTTTTTCTTTTTCTTTTTCTTCTTCTTCTTCTTCTTCTTCTTCTTCTTCTTCTTCTTCTTCTTGTTTTTCAAACCTAATTCTTCTAAATCAACAGCGGAAGTAGACATCAAAACCACCAAAGTTTTCAGAATTTTTGGAATTGGTAAATCAAATCAGGAAATTTTGTTTTTAATTTTAGGGTTAGAAGATGAGATTTTGATGGTGGTGGTGATGAGCAGAAAGGTGGTGAGGTTGATGGTGGTGATGGTGATGAGCGGAAGCTAGGTCAGGATCGAGAAGAAACAGCTCGTTAGAGCCAAAAAATTTCTTCCCGGTCTGATACCATGAGAAGGTTTTAGTAAAGGAAATGATATTAATGTGTCGGTAAAACGTTTCAGAGATATATCCTGTGTAGCAGGACTATTTATAGAGATACACAAATCTCTATCTTTACAACCGTTACAAGACCACAGTCAACTGACGTTGACGTTAACACTTGACCTTATACTATAATATTTCCCTAATTTATGCAAGCATATTTGACTGAAATCGAAATCTTTGTTTGTGGTGGAGAGAGGGATCCGCAGAAGGGAGAAACTTACCTAATATTGTTCAAAAAAAAGAAAACTTACCTAATATTTCTAGATAAGATGGGAAGTTCTTTGTATTTTTGGCAGGCAAACTTTGACGAAGAAGGGTAACAGACGTCTCTACCCTAAGAAGAAGAACAAACCACGCGTCCTGCACGTGTTTGTGTAGAACATAAAAATCAGTATTTTTTTTTGGCTTCTCTTAAATGTAGCCCGTGTTTTTATTAACCATAACCCATGGATTTTGGTCAATAGATACTGACTATAATTATTTTTTTTTTTGATCATTATACTGACTATAATTATAGGTTTGACCTTTTTCAGTTATTAATCATAGCCCAAAAACTAGGTCGTGAATCACTGCATCGCTGAGTTAAGAAACTTAAAATTTCCTTTTAGGTAAGGTGCCTCCTGAAGGTGTAGTTGACCGATTCTTGTTTTCGTGATGTAGTAGCCATGTTAGCAAGATGGCGAATGAACTGATCTAAACTTTCTTTAGTAGTTTGAGATGTTAGAAACTAACAAACTTTTGATTACTTAAATTACAACCTTACGACTCATCATGTTCAGAGTAGAAAAGATTAACCATGGCATATCATGATGATTGATTTTTTAAGCACCAATCTGCCGCGGTGTGGCCTCAATGCAAAAATGGTACCTCAGAAGTTAGAAGTAGGCCAGTAATTATTTTGTGTCTGATGCAAAAAGCTTAATTTGGTATGTTGGGAGAAAGTTCTTGGGAGATCCATAGTTTTCTGATAGCTTAGAAGTTAGACGTAAGCCAATTAGATCCATCGTTTTTGAGAGACAATTCTTAACTTTGAGGGGCTGTTAACATTTGAATTCAAATAGGGTATCTGATAGCTTTAGTCTTTGCAAGTAAGATGTTAATGGCGTCAATTAATCAATTTTTATCTGCACATTATGCACCGAGTCTAAATTGCTTTATTGTATAAAGCTTGTCATTGATTGATTTTGTCCATCTCCACTAGGGACTAATGTATATACATGTTGATAAATGATTCTTTTGGATCAGTAAGTTAAATGTTAAATTAACAATGTTGCATGGTGTTTCAATCGGTTAGTATGATGACTCAACTCGCCCAATTGACCATGAATTCCTTATGACTCGGTAAACCTATCTTGGGCTATGATTTGGGTTATGGTTAATAAATTGAAATTAATTTATGGGTTATCATTAATATGGGTTATGGTTAATAAAACCATGGGCTATATTTAAGAGGAGCCTTTTTTTAATACATACGACGGTGTTGATTTATAAAAAAAATCAAGATTAGAAAAAAATCTAAACAAAAATAAAACTCAGTATTACTAATTGGATTTTTTTTCTAGTAAGCTCGACTCATGAGTTTAAACTACTGATATTATTAGTATATTTGAACAAAATTGAATGGCATAAGATGCAATTTGGTCCACAATTTGACTTGGTTCGTATATATATATTTCAGGCAAAATTGAATTATTTGTGATGCAGTTCGTTCGTAACTAGTAAACTTGAGTTCGTTCAAGTGATATTGAGCAATACCTAATGACGAGGAATGAAATCGGTTCGTAACTAGTAAATTTGAGTTTGTTCAAGTGATATTGAGCAATACCGAATGATGAGGAATTTAATCGGTTCGTAACTAGTAAATTTGAGTTTGTTCAAGTGATATTGAGCAATATCGAATGACGAGGAATGAAATCGAATCGTAACTAGTAAATTTGAGTTTGTTCAAGTGATTTTGAGCAAAATCGAATGACGAGGAATGAAATCAATTCGTAACTAGTAAATTTGAGTTCGTTCAAGTGATTTTGAGCAAAA
>JAJJMA010184657.1:3560-27668 GCA_023529015.1 Papaver nudicaule | reverse complement strand
TAAAGTCATAACTCCTACTAACCTTTTGTCGATGAAGAATAATTGATGTCTTCTTTGTCTTCACAGTCTTCGTCTTCAAGGTCTCTACTACTCTGTCTATATCCCATTTCCGAAATCTAAACTCTAGTAGGCTAAATCAAGAATTGAATTTTGACATCTAAAACTGACAACTAGCTTGACATACCAACGCTAGTGGGTTTGACCGGACAATGCCCTAACAGTAACTCTCACAGTCGTGAATCCTGCCTGGACTCCTCAAAGATCACTTCGAAGAAGTTTGAAGGAAATTGAAAAGGAACTGACAAATTACAACAAACAATGTAATGGGACCCGGAATAATTATAATCGCAAGAATAGAAGACGAAATGATTTACATCTTCAAATAATCCTGCGAATCCGGGTGAGATCTCTTCTCACACTTAGTTTTGAATCAAGCGTCCAAAGTTTTCTCACATATAATAATAAATAAGAGAAAACAAATAAAACTATTTAGAGTAATATATATTTTTTTCTTTTTTTTATTATATTCGATTATTCGATTTCGAAATCCTCACCAGATTTTTAATATCAAAATCTTTTGTTTTGAAAATTTTCGAAATATTCTTTCTTTATTATGCACATAGTTTCGAACATTACACTCTATTATTTTCGGAAATATCTCATTTTCGGAAGTAATTTCTTTTTCTTTGCACCTTGAACCATTATATAAGATGTGTATTTCGATAATATCTCTTACATCTCTTCTTGAAAGCTTTCTAAGCATCATTCAAGAACATGGACTCGGATAAAGGTGCTGGTATGGAAAAATGGGTTGTTTATGATTCGAACTTGGAAGCTGAACCCATGGAACTTCACACTGGGATTCAAGTAACCTGTATAATTGCTAATATTGGTGGAAAGAAGAAATATTTGATTCAACTTGAACTTTTTGGAGGATTGTTACACGATTTCGATGTAGTTAAAAATCAACTCGAAGTAGCTCTCAAGGAACAGAGCAAACTAGATGAATCTTTGGGAGATTTGTGCTCCAAGATGGTGTTTCTCAAGAGGTATGCTAATCAAGTTATCAACAAGCAAAGCTTGTCAAGTGAGTCACTGAAAAACATTGAAGATTTGATATAATTTCTTAATGTGGATAAAGAAACTCCTAATGACATTAGAGAAACATACAACTCCTAGATGCTTCTGTATGAAAGCTAAAGAGACCAAAAATTAGGGTTCATATTTCGAAACTATTATGAAATAAAATAAAATTATTAGTAGAGTTTTAATTTTTGGTTTGTTTGTTATTTTTCAATTTCTGTTTCAAAAAGAAAAATAAAAATACTATTGCGCAAGTTTCGATTCAGTTTATATTCGAAATTAAAAATCAAAAAAATCGAAAATAAACACACTACGCCAGTTTCGAATGCAACATTTGATTTAATATTTCCGAATCTATTATGAATGTATGTTGCAGGTTATCAAGATAATTCTTTTATCTCTTATGGAGCTGATCTATAATTGTTATAATATCTTGATATCCTTGGCTCCTTATGTTTGTGGATGTTATGTTTGTACTAATGACTTTGTACGCATGCATAAGTAACTATGTAAGGAGGAGATTGATTTTATGCTAGTCATAATACTATTGGATTCCTTGATGTCTTATGACTGGAATTATAGTATACGCATAAATAATTGGTTTTGGTATAATCTAGTAAGACTACGGACGTGTTCGAAAATCCAAAACCAGATCTCAGTCTTTCTCTGGCAAAGACTATTCCGTTGTTCTCATGTCCGGGGGAATGACAACCAACGGGGGAGAGTTCTTTTGAGAACTTGTGCTTAATAGAAATATATCTTTAGGGGAGCGTGGTTGTGGAATTTACAGGGAATATAACTCATATCTTCTTATATCTTTTATATATCCTGACAGGTTACTTGTGATGATTATTACATATATATATATATTGTGTAACTTGTCGAAATGCTGACCCTTATGAATGCAATCATTCTTATATGTTGAATTGAGTTCTCTGAACTTGAGCATTTATCTCGAACCCAGATATTTTCGAGATGCTTTGTCAATTCTTTTTGACAAAAAGGGGGAGAAATATTGATAGCTTGACTCGTTCAGTGCTTGGTTTTTGACAGTAAGCAGTGTCAAAAAGCATTAACTAAGGGGGAGTAACACTAGATGTTACTAGCACTGTAGACTTTCGCGTTGTGCTACAGTTGATAACAGTACATCGGACTTGATAGACATCCGTACTTACATTCAGGGGGAGTAAGTGTATTGGTTATCATTGGTTTTTCAATAGTACATATCTTGTTTGCAGACTGACATATTTTGCAGGTACTATTCGTATGCAGTCAAGCTAAGTAAAAGAACTCGAAGCGTAGAACTTAGGTTTTCAATTTCTCGTCCATCTATGTAAAGAGTTTTTGTCACTAAAATTGAAAAAGGGGTAGATTGTTAGAGCATGGCTTGGTCAAACTCACTAAGTGTTGGTATGTCAAGCTTAGTTGTCAAATTTAGTGATCAAAACTCGACCGCTAAACAACACACATTAGGTAAAGTCATGAGTGAGTTAGCTTTAGGTTGTGGAAGATTTTGGTAGGATTTAGATCACTACTTGAAGAGTTGAAGAAGACTGAAGATCAAACGAAGACATCCGGCTTCATCGTTCAAGAGGTTAGTGAATCTAAATAATGCGATTCCATTATCTTTTACACTTGTGCTACAAAAGGAAAAACATAACTCTCTTCTTGAGCTTTACGTTATGACTTGATCGCTTGTGATCAGTGTGTCTTTAGATATAACTCCACTTTATCGCTTGCGATATTGTTGTTGAAGTTATGACGTTCCATATTGCTAAGAGCTTTCTTTTCTTCTCCGTTTCTAAGTAATATAAGGTTTTTCCTAAAACCTTCGAGTTGGATATAGCAGTGTGATGTTGTCTCGGTAGTACTACGAGATTTAATCCATCACAGTATTGTGTCTCTACGTACCTAGGATGACTCTTTCGGATTGATTAGCACGTACTTGTATGAGCTAAATGTAAGTGAGATCGTGACTCACACTTATGTTGTGTAGACTCGATATACTGTTGTTCTGAGCATCGAATATTACATCATGGTTTGGCTCTGAATGCTGAAGTTCTGAATCATTTACTTGATTCTATATATGAACATCTCGTATGCCATATCATACTTCTGGATTCCGAAACCATATTCTTATTATCTCATCTTATGGATTTCCAATGTTCGAAACCTCAATGTAGGTTTTGGTAAAACTAAACGTTGATTTCGAAATCATAATTTGGTTTTCGTATCCGTGAGCTATTGGTCTGAAACTTAAATAGTGCGACCTATGAGAGAACATGAGTTCGATAAAATGTTTGCTGGCTAACAGTGACTTGAGAATCAAGATCAATGTGTCTTGACCATGTGAGTTCTAAAAGGTCGAAAAGACCCTGGGGTTTCCCAAAGGTTTATGTGAACCGGGAAATATAGCCTATGCGTCAAGGACAAAAAGGTGTGATGCTGAAACGTGTCTTGACCACATGGACTCTCAAGTTCGACACCAAACATTTGTGACGAGATTAATATGTGTTTCTTGTTTCGAAACCTTAACCAAGGATTTGTTAAAACAGAATCTAGATTTTGAAACCTCACTTTGGTTTCGCTATATGGAAACTTGATTTGGGAACCTTAATTCGGTTCTGGTCATATATGAAATTTAGATTTCGAAACCTTAATTTGGTTTCTGTCAAACAGTATGTAGGTTTCGAAACCTTAATTTGGTTATCTCAGAATGCGTATTTTCGAAGTTCAAACTCTATCATTTTGATTTGTGCTTCAACGAATTAATGAGTTTGATATACTCTATCATTTTTCTTTATTTTTTTTGCCTAGCTACCTAGGCTTGTAGGTAGTGGGCTTCGGTCCAAACTTTTAATATAACCTTTCAAATTCAAAAAAAATGTACAACTAAGGGCAATTCCTATGGGGTGGACAAACCCAGGATTTGCTCATTTTGGTGCCACTATGGGGTGGCCAAACCATCAGATAGAGAGAAAACGAAGGGGAAAACCAACATTAATGTTGGTTTGCCTGGTGAGGCGCGGGAAGTACCGAGCGACAGTTCCCACGCCGCTCGGCCTTAGCTAAACCGAACGGCTTAGGTTAAGTCGCCGCCGGCCTGGGTTAGACCGTTCGGTCATATTTAGGCCTTACATTTCACTTGCGCAAATTCAAATCCATGTTTCCGTTTGTCCCTATAAATACCAACATTTTCAACCTTTCCAAAACACACCAAGCAATCCAAGATTTCTACAAGGAATCTTGTTTCGTGAATCTAAAGAAGTTTCTAAAAAAAATAATTCCAAACTCATTCAATTTAATCATGCCTCCAAGGAAGAACCAACGACCTGGAAAGGCTCATGTCAACCCGGGTGTCACTCCTATTGCCACTCCACCGATTGCCACTCCTCCTACTGTTGCAAGGCGACATCGTGGTCCAAGATTCACACTGGATGAAGATGAATTGATTTGTAGAGCTTACGTGCTCTTCACCAGGGACTCCATCAATGGCGTACAACAACAGGGAACCACGTTCTGGAACCGGATTTTCGAAAACTTCTGTTCCGAGTGTCCAAATGTGAATGAACGTGACTCTGATGGATTGTCACATCGTTTTGGAGCGATCAAAAAGGAGACTACTGAGTACGTCGCCGCCATAATGCAAATGAATCGTCAGAGGAGGAGTGGGGAGACTGATGTGGATGTGGAAAGACGATGTCGGAATGAGTGGCAAAGGACACACCCCAAGGGTTTCCAGTATGAAAGTTGTTACCACATTTTGAAATCTTTGAACCGTTTCAACCCTCATGCCTTGGATGGATATGAACCCAACAGATCCCAATGTCCTATCTCCCAAACTTTCCATGAAGGAGGCCCTAGTGCCTCTCCAGGTTCATCTTCACAGCCACCAACTGATGCTGAAAATGGGAATTCCAATTTGAATGCAAGTAACTGTAGCAAGAAGGATAGGGGTGGAGGTCAGAAGGCGTCAAAAAAGGCTAGGGCTGAAGCTCAAGCTGGAACTTCTGGCGCTTTCAACATGGATGCATGGTTGGAGCATGAGCGCAAGGCTGAGGAAGCAAGATCCCTTCATCGAAACATAGTGGTCCGACAACTTCAAAAAAGTCGTCTTTCTCAGGAGCAACATTTTCAGAATTTCAACAAGAACAAGATTATGGCAATGAACACTTTGAACATGAATGAGCTCCAGAGGAAGATGTGGGAGGCGGAGTTTAACAGAGTTAATCTTCCACCTGTTGTCCCCCCACAACCAGCACCACCAACCCCAGTACCAACAACAGACCCAGGAGCAACACCAGCACCAGGTGCACTCCCTCCCTTCGATAGTGAAGACCTCGATGCTTCGTCCAATGATGGCGAGGATGAGGAGGCCGCTTACGCCTGGGGTTGATGATGCACAAGAGGGCTCGGTGAAGAAGAAGAAGAGTGAAGGACAAGAAGAAGAGTGAAGGACTGGAAGAAGAAGAAGAAGAAGAAGGACTTGAAGAAGATGAAGACTAGTGACAGTAGTTTGATTCTGGTTAGTTTTATTTATTTTTATTTTGTTAGATTTTAAGTAGTTAAATTTATGTGTTTTTTTTTTTAACGTAAACTATCTAGTTGGTTGTAGTATTTAGCAGTAACAATATAGTAAATTATGCTTTAATTAATCAATGTTTAAAAACAAAACAACAAACAAACCCAAACAAAAACAAAAAAACAAAAAACAAAAAACATAAACTACTTTTCTTCTTCGTCTTCTTCGTCTTCGGGGACGAACATATCCCCTCCCCCCTGTCCATACCTTGCCCAAAGATGAGCCGTCAAGTCATGTCGGAGTTGCTGGTGAAGACCTGCATTCTGAATTTTATTAGTTGCAAGTCTGTATTCTCTTGCAGGCAAACCGCGTTCGATCACAAGTCGAGGCCTTTCATCTTTGTCTTCATAATTGATCCACGAAGGATCACGACGAGTTTCAGCGACAACCATGTTATGCAAAATTATGCAAGTAAGCATAACACTGTTCATTCCTTCAATATCAAAACTCCGATAAGGCCCACAAATTATTACAAACTTCCGCTTCAAAATACCAAACGCCCTCTCAACATCCTTTCGAACAGCCATTTGATAAGTATTAAAGTGTCTCTTATAACGATAAACATGATTCGTAGGCGGTAATTGATGGTATGCTTGAACAATTGTTGACCACTGGGGATATATTTTGTCCGCAAGATAGTACACCCTTGTGTAGTGTACCACACTACAACCGGATCAAGAACAATCAATTGAGAAGGGAAAGATTAAGAAAAGCTAAGAGGGAGCTTCATAGAGAGGAAGAAGGGAGGAAAAGAGAAGAATTAAGAGTGTTTTAATATTAATTTTCTGATAACAATTCCATTACAATTTCAGCTAGATATAGCTGAGATATGCCCAACAAACTACTACCATAAATACCCCCCAAAATATAATAAACTACTACAACAACCCCTTTGGTACCCGTGTGACTCACACAACTACATAGGAAATACAGACTATAGGCACACCATGGAGATGGCCCGTAACTGAAGTCAGTCTGCCAATATCTGGGACATGACACCTTGCTTGTACTCACGGTCGTTGACGGTGAAATCACAAGCTGGGGCAACTCCAGTTTTAACATCCTCAAACAGTGGTGATTTGTGCAACACATTTAGATCATTATGTGAACCAGGTAGCCCAAAAAATGCATGCCAAATCCAACAATCATACGTAGCCACCGCCTCTAAAATTACCGTTGGCTTACGGTATTGACCCTTATACTGCCCTGCCCATTCAACTGGGCATCCTTGCCAAACCCAGTGCATGCAATCCAAACTGCCCAACATCCCTGGAAAACCTCTCTTTGCGTTCTCCTTCAGAATCTCAGCTATATCTTTCTGATTCGGCTTCCTTAAGTAGGCTGAACCAAAATGAGCAACGATTGTTTTGCAAAATAACTTTAGGTATTTGTGGCGGTAGTTTTGCCCATACGAATGTACTCATCAACACTATCCGCTGGTGCACCATAACACAATATTCGCAAGGCTGCAGTGATCTTCTGTTCAGGGCTAAACCCTCTCATATTCCGGGCATCGTATTGATAATTAAACAAAGGCTCGACCAAACAACATTCAACAATAATTCTCTGAAGAAGGCAACGTCCCATTCGAAACCGCCGCTGAAAATCTTCCTCAGAGAAAACACAATCATGATCAAAATAATCTTTCATCATCCTGTCGTGAAAAAAATGCCTCTTTCTCCACGTCCATCTCCTTTTAAAAACTCCTCTTGGTTCGGGAATTCTAGGTATAGCTCTGGTAAAAATCTGCATCATTAATGTCCGACGCCTTCTAGCAGCGTCGTCTTCTTCATCCAATTGTTGCAAAATTCTCAAATACTTTTCTTGTTCCTCGTTGAACATATGCAGCATTTCTATATCGTTTTCTGCTTCCTCTTCGGATGAAGGAAGCTCAATATCGTATTCAATCTCCATATTCATGTGTAAATGTAGAAGAGAAGATGAGAAATAAATGTAAATTATGTGTTTTTTGTGAGTTGAGTGCTGAAATGGTTGAGAAATGGTTGGGAATTTATAGTAGGAGTGAATGCTGAAGTAGCCATTGAAATGGCTCTCCCTGCGTCGGGCGGCCTGAGTAATACCGCCAGCGGCCTAGGCTACGCCGCTCGGCTCTAGTAATGCCGAGCGGTCCTTCTCACGCCGCTTAAACATTTTCCCCATAGTGGCAAAACCACTTTGTTCATCCACGTGGACGGATATACAGCAAAATTATACACAACCCATAGGAATTGCCCTAAGTTGTTTGAATCATAATCAGAAATATGGTTCGTCGTTCTAGTTAGTAGACACATGATTTCTGATCAATACTATACGTGATTAGATCTTCGTATGATTATACTACTTGATCAAATATTCATTTGATTATTCATTTGATGTTTTGATTTGAATTCTTGGATATCATTAACGTGATCATCTATATTGGAATCAAGAATTCAGGAGATTCAAAATTTTGCTATTGCTCGATGAATCATGCACTGTACTTTAATGGTATATCTTTTGGCGTGATTCAGAATGTCCTTTGAACCTACGTGTTCACTTAAGCTTAACACACAAGGCTTGACCACGTCTGTAAGGATACGTTTATGCGGAACGTTGAATGACGTTGGACCAAATCCCACTTCCACCTAGGATCGTTCTGGCCCGACCAGCAAAGCCTAAGAAGTGATGTCGACACTGTTAAAACTGACGATATTTGGAAGTAATAATACCTTAAGGAGCATATTTGATAAGCACCATATTTCGATTTAATGAAATATCCAAATATACCTTATGAGTATTATTTGTTTTGATTGCTCTTGGCCAAACATTTATTGAAAATATATTTTCATTTATGAATTATATTTTTCATTAATGTAAAAATGCTAGAGTATTAGTTCTCATTAAATGCTATGAGTCTAAGTGAGGAATTCCAGAACTAATAGGGAAACGTGCTTTAAATGATTTCCGAAATTAAGTTAGCCTCATTTCAAAGCTAAGCCTTAGTCAATATAAATAGGAGTGGTATCTCTCCTGAAAGCTTTATCCCTCTCGGTCTAGAATTGCGAGGAAGTCTTCTCTAGGGATCAAAAAGCCTAGAAGTACCTCTTACGGGAAACTACTTTATGTTTACTAGTCTTCTTTGTATTGTACTTGTGTTTTGTTCTATCACGTCTATCAAACCTTGCAATCTTGTTTATTCTATGGTCCTTCTCTTCTGCAATAAGGCCACTCAAGATTGTTGTGATTAGAACATACTCTTTATCTATTAACCTGGATTTGTCAACAAGCCGCTTTCGGTTTGTGTGCCTAAACTATTGATATTGAGTGAAATCAAGATTGTTGTTATTAGATTTGTTCTTTGCAGGTACACTGTTCTTCACGACCATATCATATCGTCCTTGCTACAGCTATCTGCTTAATTCCAACTGAGACGAAAAGGTTGCTCTTTCGGGAGTTTTGGTTTTGAAACCTTGATCGATATCTCGAGGAGTTTATTACCAAAGTAAACTTAAATATCCTCGCTCTTGGTGTGAAACGACTTCGGTGAAATATCTGTTAGTTACCAAGGATATCATCTAGCGATTTGACATGCCGCTATTTGGTTGTTGTCCATAAGGTTGTAATCGTCCGATCAGAGGTCGGGTAGCGATAGTCCTCGCGACGGGCTGTGGGGAAACTCTTGCGTAAGATAGTAAATGACGTTTGTTTGCGTAAGAGAGTACATGTGCGTGACCACCTTGCTGTGGTTGGAGGCGTAGGAATACTGGGGGGAAATATTTGTGACTAATAGTCGTAATAGGTCATATTGTCTGCACCAGCTAGTCCGAAGTCTGAGAGTAGGCGTGTTGGCGGCTTAATTCTTAAGAGTATTCAAACTGGACGAGGTCCCGGGGTTTTTCTACGAGTTTGTAGTTTCCTCGTTAACAAAAATCTTGTGTGTACTTTACTTTATTTTCGTGTTATATTTGACTTGTCATTTATAATTAAAGTATCGTACTTTGTTGTTGACATAGCCTTTTGGATTCTTGTATTGACTCCATTGTGTGAATCAATAAGATCTGAAGGAGATCTTGTTCTTGAGTTCTTGAGTACAGGAACAATTCAAGGTTTGACTTATAGGTGGACTAAAATAAAAGATTGGTGGTGTACTCGGTACCCTCGTCTTTTGAGTTGGTATCAGATCAGGCGAACACCTTAAGGTCTAACAATCTGTGTTTGGCTCGATCCAACCTATAAGAAAAACATGAATATGAATAATGATTCCAGTTTAGTCAACGTACCTCCAAGATTTGACGGGACAAACTATCTATGGTGGAGATCTGTCATGAAAACTTATCTTATGTCTAAAGATTTTGGCATATGGTTTTACATTGTCAAAGGATACACTCGACCGAAACTATAAGGAGCACTCCTTTAAGTTAAAGATTTTCAAAATTATACGGTTGAGGAAAAGACAGAAGAAAAGAAAAACCTTGATGGTCTGGACATCATCTTCAATGCAGTGAGTTCTAGTTTACATCCCCACATCCTCTATTGTGAAACCTCTAAAGAGGATTGGGATACACTGGAAATTGTATTCAAAAGAGAATTCTCTGAAAAGAAAAATAAACTGCTAGACCTTGCTCTGAAATGCGAAAAGTTGAGACAATATCAAAATGATCTTGATGCAAAACTAATATCTTCTGATCCTAATACATCTAAGGATAATAGTGCATATACGACATCGTCATCCGGTTTGCCTCTCTCTAGTCCAAAACTTGTTTGGGGAGATCAATGCACTACTAACGAAGATAGGTCTTCTGTGGTCTCTGATAAAGGTAAGTATTTTGGTTTACTTGTTGAAGTAGAATCCCTCATGTGGATGAAAATGATCTTATTACTATTACAAAATCTCTTAAAGAATTAGGTAATCTCAAATTAGAAAATCTACTTCTCAAGGATCGAATTGCATTATGTGAGAAGACTTTATCTGACAAGTCTAATGAACTAGAAAAACTTCGTGATGAGTTCTCTAGAACTGTGTCTTTGAAAGAGAGGCGACTAAATTAGAATATAAACAAACAACATTTGATTAAGAGAAACAAAAATTACAGTTATGTAGATGTACATTGCTCTGACGCTTACGAGCTTTAGCGCCAGTATTTTTTTAGAGAGCAAATATGCTTCCTTGCAAACCAACGGTTTTTGTTCACCGCACTGTAGTATTAAGAGAAACATTTTAGATGATTTTTTTGCTCACTTACTGACTTTTGATATGTGACTCGAATAACGAGTGACATCAATGCAACAACTAATTGCAAACGTCGATGCGACTACTCCTTCCACATCCTCACCAGGTCCAGACCATCGAAGACGCTACCCAAATCAGCGATACCCGAATCAACAGAACCGTACACAACAACGACCTCGTTTCAACCCCAACCCCAATCAGCAACAACAAGGTCCTTGTCAGTTATGTGGTATGCGAAATCATCTTGTTGATGGTGTTGGTATCAATATGAAAAGGATTTTGTTCCTACGCGAACTCGACAACCATGGGCATACCTTGCCCTCTCAGCCACATCAGCCAATGGAAACTGGGTCACAGACACCGGAGCAACACATCACCTTACCGCTGATTTAAATAATCTCAACAATCGACATGAATACGACGGAGCTGAACAGTTCACGTGGGTAATGGTATTGTTCTTCCAATTGATCACGTTTTTTTTTTCGAAGTGAAAAGGATATATTATAAACGAAAAGAGATATTTACAAATGTACAATGTTAAGTCCATAATAGAATCTAGTTAACTACAGATTCACCATGTCCTCCCATTTGCATAAAACTTGCGACATAGAATAGCCTGAGAAAACATCATTATTACAACACCAAGTGCACATCTCTAATTTGACTGCAACAATCACATCATCTTTGCTCAA
The DNA here is from genome assembly GCA_023529015.1 of Papaver nudicaule. Taxonomy (NCBI): domain Eukaryota; kingdom Viridiplantae; phylum Streptophyta; class Magnoliopsida; order Ranunculales; family Papaveraceae; genus Papaver; species Papaver nudicaule. The sequence goes on along the minus strand of JAJJMA010184657.1, from coordinate 16,102 downwards.
AGCCTTCCTTCCTTATACCCTGTTGTTACACTCCTTACAAACAATTGCATGGGGGATCATACTCCATAATGTATACCTTTTGCAGTTAAACTTCGTTATTCTCTAGGCTCTAAGATGCTCTTCAAACTTCTCTGTCAATACCCATTTTATAGACCATGTGTCGGTATAAAATCTGCTTAATAATTCTATACCCAACAACTATTAGATTAGATCCCAAGTAAAGAGATGGAGTAGTAGATTTCGGTATAAAACGGTGCTACAAGCAACTATTCATAAGTAATTCGATACAATAAGATTCACCAATAACAAAAGATAAAGAAGATAGATCAAATCATTCATTGAAAGTAAAGTATTTCTGTGATTAATTCTACATGGATGATGTGCTTAAAGACAAGAGGAGATTATACATTGGTCACTAACCTAGTCTCTCTCTGATGCCCCAATTCTTACCAAAATATCCAACCCCCACAACTGAGCATGATCTCGTCTTTTATAGATCGAGATACATAAGTGGGATGCAACTAATAAGACAAGTTACTCAATCGTGGGTGTCAGAAGCTATCGAGTAGGTCGGTGCACATCGAGATGACATCGAGACTGTGCTGGATATTCAATCATTCGATGCTCTTTCCTCGAGGCATTATCGAAGATACTGATCGAGTCATCCCCTTCGAAGTCTTCCAGGCTGTCTTCGATTATGTGCACATCTTTTGATATATTTGACTAAGACGTCTCACTGACGTGCAATATCTTCCGGATTTTACTCTATGCTTCATCTCTACTTTCTCTTATCCTAGTTCTTCTCCATGACGTTGACACGTGTCTTTGATAACTTTATACCCCTACAAAGCATTTAGAAAGTAATGTCAAAGGTTCCAAGCTCTGTCACAATGCAGCAACAAGTGACTCTCAGTTTCAACCTCACCATTACAGAAAAGGCATAGGTTTGTAGACAAGTTAACACCCCTGTGCTGCAACATACTTCTTGTTGGCAAAGATCTCTGCATACACGCCCAAATGATAAAAGAAACATGTGGTGGAATAGTCTTTCCTCCCAGCAAATGAACAAAATTTTAGCCCGCCCACTTCTCCATTATCTTGTGATATAACTTCTTAGCAGTGAAGTCTCCCCGAATCTTATCACCCTCTGTCGACTGTAATGTCACATCCCTCAAATCGTATTCCAGCTTCAGTAAATCAATGCTTTCTGCGGGGTTTAGAACTCTTCTGAAGTTGAAAATCCAACAACCGTTTGGTTTCATGTCGCAACTGTAGCACCTTTCTGACAACTTATCTTGTACAACCTCGGATATTTGCTAGCAATTGACTGATTAAGAAGCCACCAGTCGTACCAAAATCTTGTTGTCCTCCCATTTCCAACTTCATGAGACATACAGCTATATAAATCCTTTTTAGCCTTCTCTATCTCGAGCCACATACTTCTCCCAATTGCCTCCTCTGACTTCAGCTGCACCAAAAACTCCTCACCTGAATTTGTTTTCTCACTAATAATCTTCCTCCACGAAGCTCTCTTTTCTATTGCGTATCTCCAGTGCCATTTGGCCAATAAGCTTCTGTTTACAACTCTTAGATTCGTTACCCCAAGTCCTTCCTTTTCCACTGGCTTATACACCTTCAACCATGAAACCCATACCACCTTTCTATGTTCATCCTCCTCACCCCATAAAAATCTCCCCATTATGCCATTTAACTTCTCATCTACTTTGAAAGGCATCTGCAACAAAAAAAACATAGTAAGTAGGTAAGCTAGATAGGAAACTCTTTATCAGAGTTATTCTACCATCTTTGTTAAGATAAGCTCTCTTCCATGGTGCCAATTTCTTCTACATTCTCTACGTCCCAAACAACTTCATTTCTCCTTGTAGCTCCAATAGGCAGACCTAGATAAGTGATAGGCAATAAATCAGTTTTGCACCCCAATTCTAGAGCTAACTCCTCCACCAAATTGTCTGCACCTATACTAGTGGTAGAGCTTTTGTCTAAATTTAGTTTCAAACCAGTCAATACCTCAAATATCATCAACACCACATGAAGCCTTCTAACCTCTTCTGTGGAGGGCAAAACACCCTCGGGACATGTGCAAGATCAGAAGGACCAGGCCCAACTCATAGATGTCGCAGCTATACTTCGGATTAATCTGAAGAGTAACCTCGAGAGAAGGCTCGGGCAGACCATCGAAGGATAGAGAAACAAATACATCTTTGGAGTACTCATCGAAGGAACCGCCTTACTCGACAAGCACTGACACCACCACGATTGAGTAGTTTGTCTTATTAGCTGTAAACCACTACAGACTCGGCCTATATAAGGCGAGCTCAAGATCATTTGTAAGGGTTGGATTTTTGGTGTAACCTAAGTCGTGAGAGTGAGATTAGGTTAGTTTCTCCCCAAGCTTCTAAGGATCATATCCATGTATTAGTTACCATGAAAATCAATCAATAGATTAAGTTCTTATTTTACATATGCTCTTATATTGTTATCTTCGGCATAGTTCTTATCTACTTCGTACTCACACGAACGAATACTGTATAGCATGATTATAGATTTGATTTTCCAATGAAATGCTCATGATTGATTTTTGGATCAAGAACAAGAATAAACATCCTGAGGTCACTTGGGAACGCGAGGCGAGCATTTTGTTGGAAAAGCCAGACATTATATGGCCGGCGTTTAGTGTATATGGTCGGTGTGAAGTATCTAGGCAGATTTTACACTCACACATCTTCTCTACATACATTAATAAGAATAAGTGTATCATATGCAAATTGCAGATGACACACCATTGTCCCATTCTCCACCACCTGAAATCCATGAATCCTCCCATTTGCCACTGCAAATTGTTCACGTTGGTAATGCCTCTTTCACCTTAAACAATAGATCCTTTCAACTCAAAATATTTACCATGTTCCTGACATTATAGCAAATCTCTTGTGAGTTTCTCAATTTTGAAAAAACAATAATGTATATAAGCTTTACTATTTAGAAGAAATATAAAGAAGAGAGAGAACAAGCATATGAACTTGTAATTTAAAAGGTAATACTATTTTCAAAGAAAATAATCTTTGCAAAAAAAAAAACAAAAAAAAAAACTGTTAGCTTATCCCTTCCAACAAAAGAAAGGGAATGTGCACCCCGTTAAAGCCAGAGTGCACAAAGTCGCACTCTGAAATTATATTGTAAGCATTGGTACTTTAACAAATAGGTCTAGAACCAAAATGACAAGTTGGGTTTTTTAGGTTTTAAGGAAATTTAGGTGTGATAAATGCCCAAAGGCAATTTTCTGGTAGTATTTTTTTTTTTTTGAACAAGCTTAATTACATTATTTCCAAGTAGATCTCATGCTGCTTTATGATTTAAGGAGAAAACCATCAGGAACATGTACCCCCAAAGATTCATATTAGCCGAAGTTTTGTAAATTTTATCTGCATATGGTATTGTTAAGAGATTAGCCTTGTCATGTACAATTGTACTTGCAGGAACTGTCCAAAAAAAACTATACTAGATAATCGTTTGCACGGTGGGGGCCGACGACCTACCGGAAAGAAAAGACATTAGATTAAGATGGAATGCAGTAAAATGTTGGTATATCCATGCTACCTTTAAAATTTACACTTGTGTTTCATTCCTCCTTTCTCTGCGACATGTGAAACAATTGTAGCATGGATATACCAACTTTTTACTGCATTCCATCTTAATCTAATGTCTTTTCTTTCCGGTCGGTCGTCGGCCCCCACCGTGCAAACGATTATCTAGTATAGTTTTTTTTGGACAGTTCCTGCAAGTACAATTGTACATGACAAGGCTAATCTCTTAACAATACCATATGCAGTAAAATGTTGGTATATCCATGCTACAATTGTTTCACATGTCGCAGAGAAAGGAGGAATGAAACACAAGTGTAAATTTTAAAGGTAGCATGGTGAATTCGACTTTCATATAAAAAAACAAAAGAAACCCTGACTATTTACTTCGCCTCCGTACCTCCGCCTGTCTCTTCTTCCTCTTTTTGTTTTTGTGAATCAATTTTTCTTCTCCCTCTTTGGCATAAAGCATTTTGTGATCAATAGATGATGAGCTGTCTATTCTTTCTCATGGTGTTCATGAGTGGGTTTGGGGAAAATTTGAGATTTAGGTAAGTAACTAATATTCACGTAAATATGAGTTTATCATTTGTTGTGGTTTGGATTCGATTAATTAAAGAGAAGATTAAAAAAAAAAAAAAAAAACTGGCCCGGTGAATATGTCGGTGAACATAAGGATTTGAAGATGGGAATTTTAAGATGTATGGGTGACTGATTCAGTCATCTCAGTTGGTTTTTATGCTATTTGATGATTCAATTAAATTTCAGGGAATATCAGTTTGTTGATTAGGCTGTCTTCTCTACCGTATTCTTTTGAAGAACTCTATTCTGATTCTGATTGATAACCAGTTCTATTCTTACTGAAATTCTTAAAATCGATTGTTTTTCATGTTTCAAATCAGTGATTCATTCAATTATAGATGTGGGTTTTTAAATTGATTGAAGTATGATTGTCTTAATTATCTTATTGTTGATTTAGCAAAATTCAAAAACCAAAAAAACTGATTATAATCTCCTGATAGATCGATTCTGATCGATTTAATGGAGTTTTGGAAGAATTTTAATTTGGTAATTTGTTCGTTTGATTATGCTTGATGGAAATTGGTGATCAATTTGGTTGATTATCTTATATTTGTGAAAAAGGAGGGGTACCGAAATACTACCAACTTTTCGTTTTGGCTCGTGAGTCTTATGGTTTAAGTCTGGACGATCTCAAAAATCAATATCCAAACTTATAACTGGAGTTGTTAAACCTCGACAAAGAGTACTTTGGAGTCAACTCGACAGTTAGGCAATAACGTACTACTTGGTGCTTTAATTATAAATCAGAGTTATAATGCGGAAAGTAAAAGCACACAAGACACCAGAGATTTTTTTAACGAGGAAACTGCCTTGCAGAAAAACCTCGGGACCTCGTCCAGTTTGAACACCGCCCAGTACAAACTGACTACAAACACTAGCCTACTATAAGACTTCGGTCTGGGATGTAGCAGAGACCAACTCAAGTCCTCCAAGCGAATTGGCTACTGTCGCCTTCCTTACGTCTCTAGATCCCCCACAAATCGTCACGCACTTGATTCCCCCAGCTGACGTCCTTTACAGGCTTAGGAGTTGCTTTGACCGCTGTCAAAGGCTTGTGTCAGCAATACTGGTTTTTCAACCTTACTGTTGACGTATGGTGTAACTGTCCTCTATCAGTTTACCACACACAAGATGACTTCCTTCGGATTGTTAAATCCAGGTCATACGGAAATCTACTTCACAAATCGGGGCTGACACGCAAACCAAGTAAGCAATGCCCAATTCGTATCTACCTCAGTTATACACGAAGAACCACTTAAGGAACTTGTATAACTGGAGCTAACTAGGTCTTACAACACCGAGTGCAGCCGTGCGTTGCTACCTTTCCAACCTTGTTGAGTAACGTATCAGTTCTTGAATAGCCGTATATCAGAAGAGACGGACTTTAGAATAGACAAGAACGTGATCAGGTTACCAAGGTTACAGGTTAATCGGATTTCAACCAAAGATGGTTTCAATCTCCTACCTGTGCTTCCCAACTCTCAAGAGAAGTCTTTATAGTCGTAGGGAGTTCCCAGAGGAGCTGCAACCTATAGAGGATGACTATACCACAACAAGCATTCACCGAAGTGAAAACAGTTTACGCTACCTTCCCTAAGGACCTTCACGTATGCTTGATGCTTGCGGTATTTGTCCGTAGACACCTCTATTTATAGCACTCAATAAGATAGGTTGCTTTGGAATAAAGCAATCAATTACTTGTCCCACAAGTTAGGGAAACCCTAAACTTGATAACCAAGTAATAGAGATTAATCTCAATTGGAATTGTTTTTAGAATTATCTGCCAAGTGTTTTGTTAGCCCAAAAACACTTCAAGATAGAAATCCAACAGACCAGAGATAATCTTATCTTATTGATTCATTGAGGATCGTTAGATGGAACACAAAAGAGTTTATGTTTTACACAAGTCCATCTAAGAGATAAAAGAGTTTTGGAATTTGACTCAGAGTGAAATTCTAGGAGAATATTCACTAAATCCGACACCAGCTAGATGACCACCGTCAGGTTCACGTACTGGTACGTGAACAAAATAGCCATCTCGAACTCAGAAGAATTCCGAGTTTCTGGTACGCAAACCGGTTTGTGAACCGTGCGCCTGTCAGATTTCGTCAAATCTGGATTCCGCTGGAAGTTCTGGGCTGAGCCAGAACTTAGACGTGAGAACGTCCTTAGCTGTGATCCATGGACTCTTTGCTCAAGAGTACTCCTTTAGATTCATCCATATCCAACTAACAGTTTGCAAGCAAACCATTGCAATGGACACATGGCACCGAATCTGTGTCATTCATTCGTGTACTCACAGTATTTGTGGGATCAAACACTGGTCATGACACAAGGCCATGTTACACAAGAATACGATCTCAATCGCTATTATCACTACTAAAGTAGTCGACTATATTTCGAAAGAATAGATGAAGTAGAATAGAAGAATATCCATAAAGTCATAACTCCTACTAACCTTTTGTCGATGAAGAATAATTGATGTCTTCTTTGTCTTCAAGGTCTCTACTACTTTGTCTATATCCCAATTCCGAAATCTAAACTCTAGTAGGCTAAATCAAGAATTGAGTTTTGACACCTAAAACTGACAACTAGCTTGACATACCAACGCTAGTGGGTTTGACCGGACAATGCCCTAACAATTTGATCTTGGTTTCATGCAATTTGATAACACTGATGAAATTGAATACAAAATTGAAATTGAGCGTTACTCACATTTGCAGATAAAGTGTCCATAAAGGACTATAAAGGACTAATAAATAAAGGACTAAAAAACTTGGGGCATTCCGAGAATTAAACTCGGGACCTCTCACACCCTAAGCGAGAATCATACCACTAGACCAAATGTCCATTACACGTTTGTTCAACAAACACTTGCGTATTGTTTCAAAAAAAAACAAACACTTGTGCACAAAATATAAACAAAGTTCAGCATGTGATGTTTTAATTTTAGATTCAGTTTCATGATAATATTTTTTTTTTCCGATATTCGGTCTCATTATAAAAATCAAATACGAATTCAAAAGGCTATATCCATCTAGATTTCTATCCAGTTGCGTATTTAGTTATATGTACATCTAAATGACCACTAAACAAAATTCTGGGCTTACCTTCAAAAAAAAAAAAAAGTGCTGATATAGGGGCTACAGAAAAATCGAAGCCCTCGATTTTACTTCATTGAACCGGTAGGTGATTATAAGGGGTGTTTTTTGGGTGAAAAGTCTAAGTAACCCTCACAACATTAGAATTCGGACTAATATACCCTTTCTTAATCTAATTTAACCTAAACCAAAACCAAAAACTAAAAAAATTAATAGCCGATTTTTTTTTCTCTTTCTTTTCTCCTTCATGTCTTCGTTTTCTCCTTCAAACCCTAGAAAAAACCTAGATTTTTTTGGAACTTCAATGGATTCGGCTAAGAATAGTGGCACGAGGGATATAAGGTAACAATCGAAACCCACTTTCTTCTTTAGTTGTTTAGTTTAGATTCAGTGAAAAACATCCAAAAAACTCGAACCAGAATTACTTACGACTACCTGTAAGTCCTTATCTACAGCCGTAACTACGCAGTTACGGCTTAGATCTGAAGAACATGTAACCGTAACATTTACCTACGTCAATAACTTAGAAGCCGAAAGTATGAGTTAACTTAAGTCTACTTGTTGCCAGCCGCAGGTATAAGTTTTTCAAAATATTTGGTGTCGCAAACTTATGAGCCGTAAGTGTGTTTCTTTTAGCCGTAGGTTGGTTACGGCTAATTATGGATTTTTATTATCAGACGTATCCTGATGCTGAAAATATGTGTTGTAACTACACTTGTTTAAGCCGTAGGTATTGTTGAAAATGCTTAATGCGGCCCAAAAAATCCTGCCCATTTTCGGACCATAGAGAGATAAGAGTAAGAAGAGAGAGAAAGTGGGCACCACCACTAGATCATCACCACGCAAATCTGCACCCCTCTGCAGATCCTGTGGTTGGGGGTGGTGCCACTTCACGGTCCGAAAACGGGCAGGCCTTTTTGTGCCACCCCCAACCGCTTCGGTTAAGCCGTAGGTATCGTTACGGCTGGGTACTATTGTTAGTTATCAGCCGTAACCTTTACTTTATAATACATAGTTTTAAATGTTTTCATTTGATTTTCTCAGCAGGCCCACTGTGGTGATTGATATATCATCAGATGAGGAAAAAGTTCAGATTAAGAGCCGCAACCGTAAGAGAGGAGTGCCATTTAAGATGCCAAAAGTTGTTGCTCCTGAAACACCCCAGGTTAAGACATTTGAGACCAAACATTTTGGGATTCCTGTGTTCCATATGTAATAGGATGATAAACCTAAACACCCACCGACTAAGGAGGAGCGTGCAACTACAAGTGGCACTTCCCAAAACTGTAGGCGAGAACTCTTTCCAAAGGCTAAGGAAGAGCGTGCAAGTACAGTTGAGGAGGAGCTTATAGTTGAGGATGAGATCGATTTTTATGCAATACCTATTGTGTTTATGAAAAGGGTTAACAAACCTGAACAATAAGTTCAGATTTGAATTACTATGGTTGTGTTTGGTTCTATTCAAAACTTTTTATTTTTTGAACATTGGATATTGGTATTGGTAATGTCTTCTTTAATTTGGATATTGGTCATGTTTGATATTGGTGAAGTCTTATTTTGGCTATTCTGTTGTTTTATTTTAGATATTGTGCGTGAAATCATATTTCCTAGCCGTAAGTAAGGTTACAGCTGCTGTCAATAACCTATGGCTGTTATGGTACACCGATTTTCAGCCGTAACTCTGGTTACTTAAAGGGGCTTCATACTTTCGGTTGTCAATACAAGCCGTAATTCTGTTGTATTCCCCAACTAAATGCTTTAAATGCCTTTATTTTGAATTAAAGTGAGGGGAAAGAGCCGTTGGAAATGCTCAACGACTCTTTTTTAAAAAGTTTGTGGCCTTTACATTGTTTGTAGCTATAAAAACCCAACCATTTATTTGCAAAAATCCTCACATTGAAAACCAAACTCTTCAAAAGTCTATTCTAAGCTCTAGCTCTTCTCTTCTTGTCTCATATTATTAACCTGAAAATGGCTCACCAAACTGTTGCTGGTTCAAAGTTTACACAAAAGGAAGATTTTTTCTTTGCGAAAACTATATCATTTACTATCCGACGAAGGAGCAATTTCGGGCTTTCAAAGGAAACTTGGAGTGCGCCTTGCCTCCGGATACCTGGTGGGACATTACTGCGGACTTCGGGACAGAAACCAAAAACCCGACGACACGGACAAAGTATGCGTTGCAGACTCGCTGGTGGAAAATTCAAAGACGTGTTCGTGAATTCATGAAACTAGTGGCATTTATCAACCGATGTCGCCGTTTTGAGGGTGAAACCGATGAAGACATTGTCAAGAGGCCTCTAACGGAATGACGTTGATTGCACAAAAAGGATTTCAAATATGAAGCTCAATATAGGCAATGTAGGTAGTTTTTTGTGAATATTCACGGTATCAATGGTGACTTGGTATAGGTCAGTTGTAATGGTGGTAAAGAATAATATGTAATGCATCTATGTAACAGTTAAAGATATTTATGTAAAAAGTAGTTTGCAAACTTTTATTTTTGTTTGACAGTGTCACTTACGGCTTGTAAGTAATAACAATAGACAGTCGAAAGTGACGTACGACTTGTAAGTAATAACAATAGACAGATTCTGCTTATGCATAGTGGGATACATTGTGGGTGATTCCGTTTAGCATAAGATCGTCAAGGTATAAGACGTGATATGCATTCGATTCTTTTCAAATGCTCCCTTAATCCTATCAAGATCACCCATGAAGTACCTTTTCATGGCCGCGAAGACCTTAACAAATCCACCATCACCATTAAAAAGATTATGCTTGGTAGTGAGAGGACTCCACCGTACTTGTTGCTTGGTTATTATAGTGCTTGTGTTGATTCGTGAAAGCCGCGACAAATCGATGCTTGTGAGGGTCAAACCATTCCTCCTTAAAATACTTGTACACTTCGGGATACGACTCCATTAGGCCAACATCTCGTTTTCCTTCTCTTCATAATCCTTGATTGTGAGTGCCCAAACCAAGTGATCTCATTGTTCCGAGAATTATGCATATTCATCTTTATTGAACTCATCCAACTTTTTCAACTCCTCCAACTTTGCCTTCATTTTCGCTTCCGGTTGTAGTTTCTTAGCTTTAATCCTCTCTTCTTTCATTGTTGGTTGGATAAGAGTCTTACACTTTAATTGTACACTATTCCATATGTGAAAAGTGCAAAGCATGTTTAGAGAGTTCGGAAAAACCGTCTTGATTGCATTCATCAAGACTTTTTCTTTGTCGGTAATGATGATTTTAGGATATTGATCTTCATGGTATATTGACTTCAATTGTTCCAATGCCCAAGTATAGCTTTTCTCTTTCTCATCCGTCAAATAACAAAAGCCGAAGATAAAAGGTTTATGTGTAGAGGTTTGACCAACTAAGTTCAAAAGAGGTAGATTGTACTTATTGGTCTTGTAGGTGCAATCCAACATTAGAACTTGGTGATTGCATCGTGCCAATTTAATGAATTCCGGATGACAAACCAAAAGATTAGTCACTTTATTGTTCGCGTCTTCGTCAGAGTAACAAGTGTATTTCTCTTTGAAAGCTTCCCAAGCTATTTGTTGCATCTCAGTCATACCTTGAGTTTTGCAACTCTTCAATTTATCCGTTGCATTGTAAATATTTATGGAATCCGATACGTTTTCTGGGTTTACATGCTTTATGTGTGCAAGAATATGACGAGGAGCTATATTTGTTTCATACATCCCATCACCTATATGTAATTCCTCCGGCGATAACTTTGCGGCAACCGCATGCTTTAGAAAACACTCGGGTGGATCGTGGTTGTGGCAACCACTTATGACGTTTTTCAAATACCATAACCCACTCTCATTGCTCTGAGCAAACTGGAGTCTGAAAGGGCAGTTTGTCTTCTTTGTGAAAACTTTACACGTTCTTTTTGTCTTGGAGATCCGCACGGTACCCTTTTTCGCATGACTCTCATACTTACCACTACACTCGCACATCATTTGAAAACGGTTATAGACGACATTACTTCTTTTTCGTACCAAGCACATCTTCTCTTTAGCATGCACCTTAATCCATTCGACCGCTTCTTCCTTAGTCAACCATGTCTACATTAAACCCAATAAACAAATTAGAGAACTAGACGTTTGAAATAATAATTATATACATTAGAGTGTACATGTATAATGGTATTGACATATGGTTGGTAGTGATCGGTTGTGTCATGGAACACACTATTAGCTGGTGGTTGATCATCCATTGGAACAACATATGGCACGATCTACAAAACAAAAATAACATGAAGGTCAATATATTGATAACTTACGACCACTAAGTGTATATTGAACCAAGCCGTAAACACACTTACGACCACCAAGGGCCGTAGAAAAACTTACGGCATATAAGTTTCCTCGCAAAGGGGCCGTACCTTAGACTTTCAAAAAACCAGAAAAAAAGAAGATTAAGTACAGAAAACCATAACTCGCACTTACGACTCGTAAGTAAACTAGGAAAAAATAAATGGCAGAAAGGAAAACTTACGGCTCACAGTAGGTGCACCTTAACAGGCCGTAACAAAATTTACGACTAATAATTGATGCACCTTAACAGGTCGTAACAAAACTTACGACCGCTTAGCCCTACCATATTTTTAGACGTAACAGGTAAGTGTACTCGCAGAATATTCAGACGTAAGTACCTTTAAACCAGACGTAAGTATGGGCTTTAAATATCATTAAATATTCCCATGTACAGTTACGGCTAGTAATGGAAAATTACAGGAGCCGTAAGTGGATGTACGACTTCAAAATCCCCAAATCGAGTGACTTACGGCCTATAAGCGAAGAACATCTAGCCGTAATATGATACTTACGGCTCATAATTTCTCACCTACTAAGCCGTAGGTCACTTATGGAAGTAACAAAAATCACATTTTAACGTGATTTTGAGTGTTTTAGCATAAATAGAGGCATACCTGATTGTTCTCTTCAACTTGTTCTTCATTTTGGACGTTCAGGTGTTCGTAATCTTCAGGATCGGGTTCGTAATCGTTAAGAAACTCATCTGGGGTGCTTATAAAATCTTTACCATTAAAGAATCTATATAATCCTCCATTTCCTTCAATGGTTTTCTCTCTATCAATGTTGGGTATTGAGAAGAGGAGTCTTCTAGCTCTTTTTCGGCACTTGATTCACTCCTATGTTGCACGGACACTCCTAAAAAGTTGTCGTAACTGTTTCTGTAGTTGGTAATATCCCCAATGGAGAGATTTTACCAATACACCCAA
>JAJJMA010184655.1:0-11207 GCA_023529015.1 Papaver nudicaule | reverse complement strand
AGGTCCTCCATGTAGTTGTCATATATCATGTTGAATTTCCTACAAAGATTACCCGACTTATCCTTTGTCTTGCGAGTTTTTTCTTTCTCTTGTGGTGTCGCCATCTTCTTACCCTTGCCTTTCTCTATTTCCAAGGTAGGTTGCTTGGGAGACGGTGGAGTGGGAACAAATACATTCTTGGGGATGATGTCTTTTAGAGTCCACTTCTTGTTGTAACTAGGTTGTGTGCTAGGTGTCTTACTCCCCTTATTGTTGCCATTTCCCACGCTTGATGGAGCTTTGTTTGAACGGCTCCTCTTCCTTGAGCTCAACACACTATCTCTATCTTGTACCGGCATCCCCAACTTCTCCATTTCCTTCCTCTCCTCCTCATACTTTGCATTGTGGTACTCAATACCGGAAGGATTTCTTTTTGTGTAATCTTTAGACGCTTGCAAATTGTGAGCTCTAGTTGCCTTCCTCGTCATAGTTTGCTTCGACCTACCCTTTCCAGGCCTAACCTCCGGTTCTTCCAATCCCTCCTCGGTGTATGGCTCCACGATCGGTATCAACTCGTGCAATAGAATTTGCCTTTGCGCCCGGTTACTTCGCTTGTACTTCTCAAGGAGCCTTTTTCCAACATCCGTCTCCTCCAAGGGTTCGTCGGGATCATCGGTTGGACGAGGAACAAAGCTTAATTGCTTCCAATGTGGATCAATATCCTCAAAAGGTATGAGATCGGGGTCTTCGTAGTTGGCCATGATATGTCGGCATGGAAGTCCCATCGATTCCATCAACATGCAATTACATTCATCGCCCGGTTGGATGTTGTGTTTATCCTTCAACTCTCTCTCTTTCATCAATATCTCGATGCATAGATGTGAGACGTTATGAGAAAGGCCGCGGAGCATCTTGTGGTCCCCATAAGTTTGGTGTTGCATCATCCTATTCCATTCAAAATCTTCAAGGATCCTCCTAACATCACATGTGAAATACTCATTGATTGAATCGAAGACGGAGACGAACGAGTCGATACACCCAAATAAGTTCTTCTTCAATCGGTAATGAGACGCCTCCACCATGCTTGTGGCTCGGTTCCCGAAGTGTTTGTGTTCATTCGTGAAAGCGTAAACAAACCGTATTGCATGATCAACCAACAATTCTTTCTTCAAATACTTAACAACTTCCTCGAACTGTACGCTCCAACGATCAACAAACAATTCATACCTTGAGTTATATATTCCACGGGTCGGTGAAAAAACCAAATTATCCCACTCTTCCGAGAATAATCTAAACATTTCTTCATTCGCTTCAAACTTAGCAAGGAACTCCTTTTCCAAAGGCTCTCGTTGATCTTCCGGTGTCTTTTTAATCTTCTGAATTTCACCCATCTTGATAGGTTGTATTATCGGTTGGCACTTTTTCTTGACACAATTCCAAATGTGATAGGTGCAAAGGAAGTTCACGGCGTCGGGAAATACCTTTCTTGTAGCCGCCATCAATGCATCTTCATGGTCGGTCACAAATACCTTGGGAAGCACTTCCGGATCGTAGAGCATCTTACATGCGTCCAATGCCCATTCATAACTCTCGGTCGTCTTGTCATTCATAAAAACAAATGCCACCGTGAATGGTGCCTTTGTCGACGTATGACCAACTATGTTCAACAAGGGCATTTGATACCTATTGGTTTTGTAAGTGCAGTCCAACAAAAGAACTTCTGGAAAGCATAAGGCCAATTGGACCATTGTCGGGTGGGCAATGAATAAGTTCCTTACTCTTTTCTTGTCATCCCAATCCTTCTTGAATGTGTAGTTGTGTTGCTCAAATAACCACATCAATTGTTTAATCACACCCCTACCTTGGCAACCCCTCCTTTTAATTGTAGCTCTTGCATTGTATACTTGTTTCAAGCTACTCTTGTTCTCCGGGTTATCCTTTTTCAGCTTCCCTAGTATTTTTATGGGAGGGACACGTAATTCCGACAACGTCTCGATTTCCTTGTACTCATTTGGTTTGAATGCTCCGACTTTGTAGTGTCCGTGAAGGTCATGTGGACGTTCGTGATTATGACGGCAATCCATGTTTGGATTCATATGCCACATTTTATCGGTACGGTTGTAGTTAAAAACTACCTTGAAAGGGCAATTCGTTTTCCTTGTCATTGTCTTGTACCTTTTATCCGTCTTCCCGGGCTTTCGAACTTGTTTCTTCGTGTGTCTTCTCACCTTGGTGCTTAACCCACACCTCTCACAAACCATCACTAACCACCATTCCTTGCTTTCCCTACCTTTTACGAGCACGCCCATTATTCTCTTTGCATGTTCTACGATCCAATCTCGGCATTCGTCTCTACTTTTCCAAGTCTACATAATCAAATCGAAACAACTAAGAATTTGAAAATACAATGGGGTTGACTAAAAGAGAAGAGCGAGGTAAAAAAAACCTACCAAGCCGAGAAAAGGTAGATAATGATCTCTAGTATCTTCGTGAATGGTTTGTAAGGGATCCACATCTTCGGCGGTTGTTTCAATACCACCCGGAACAACCTACAAGAGAGAAACACATGTCAGCATGCAACATTCGGCCTTCAAATGTTAGTAGCCGAATCCACATTCGGCTTTTATTTTGGCTCATAGTGCCAGCCGAATTAACATTCGGCTGTCACGATAACTCATGTTGGAAGCCGAATTCGCATTCGGTTGTTAAACTTTACAAGCCGAATAAACATTCGGCCCCTATTATGAGAGCTTTTGACAGCCGAATGTGACGCTGTAAAATAAGAATTCAAGTTCTTATTCAGCTGCCTACATTCGGCCTCTATTAGTACTTAGGTTAGCAGCCGAATACGGATTCGGCTGCTAAAGTTTAGAGGCCGAATGTGTCAATATATTTCGAAAAAAACAACATTCGGCCCCTATTATGGCAGCCGAAGTGTTCTTCGTCTTGAACATTCGGCTGCCATAATAGGGGCCGAATATGGCGCTGGTGAGACACAAAAGTCTCACCTTTAGCTCGATTTCGGCCATAAAACATGATTTTGAAGTATACCTGTGTATTTGAAGCAATGGGTTCATCATATAAGTGCTCATCTTCAGGATTTGGGACAAAAAAATCATCGAAATCGTTGTTTTCTTGAGTTTCCGGTAAAACGTTTCGTGGCGATGAAGATTCTCCCATAACCGGATTTCTCGCAGCGATCATCGTATGTTTGTTAGGTGGAGGTTCATCAATGTTATCCCCCCCAAACATTTCACAAAACACACAAACAAAACAAGAATCACACCAAAAACCCAAATTTTTCCTTTTTTTTCCCCTCTTTTTCTTCCCTCTCCACACAAAAATCTTCCAAAAAAATCTGATTTTCTCTCACCTAAATTATCTAAAACCTTAATTATATACTTAACTCTAATCTTATTATTAACTCTAATCTAATTATTAAGACTAATCATGTGAGGGGTAGTTTGGTATTTAAAAAAGTTGGAAAACTAAAGGGGTCCCAAAAATTACTAGGGGGAGCAACGCCGGGAGGGCTTGCATACTTTGGGAAGGGCTCAAAGCATGTGCCATTTTCTAAGTTAGTCCACCAACAAGTCTAACATTTAGTCCACCAAGCCCATCAAATTTCCAATGAGTCCACCAAACCCATCAAATTTCTATGTCTAGTCTACTATCTAATTGTCATGGACTCATGGCCTAAATTTGTCGCCTAACATCTAAAACGCCCAAAAAAAATCGGAGACCTACGGCTGCCAACCGCCAAATATTTTTAGCCCCCCATATTGGATTCCTAGCTCCGCCGCATTTATTGTTACTATTAGTACTAAATTAGTAATTAGTCCATTTTGTACTGAATAGTAAGGGTTTTGTTATCTTGTGCACCCATGCACAAGATAACATCCAATGATTGCATTGGGGAGAATAAACAAACATAAATAAATAGGGAGATGATGTTACTTTTTTATATTTTAAACAATATGAGTGAGAGAAATTCAAGGAATCAACTAAATGTTCCATAATCTCTCCTAATGCTAATGTTTCTTTGCTTTTTCCAATGCTAAGTGTTCCACCATCTCCATTTGTTTATGTTTATTTACTCTTCCCAATACTAATCATTGGATGATATCTTGTGCATGGGTGCACAAGATAACAAAACCCAATTAGTAATCACTGACGGATGCTAAGTAATTAGCTCGTTTTCTTGTCTAGCTGAGTTTCTTACTCAGACCCTTCCAAGTCTGTCAATGTGTCGATTCCAATTTAGGATATTAAACTATCCAGAACCGGAAACAATTAACAAAATCCATTTTGCTTCTCCCTTTTAGATCTGGAACTGAACCAATATTACTACTCGGTTCCGGTTATTAGATCTTACAGGGTGTTAGTCCACGGGGAGTTCAAGTGTTTTTAATGTATTTCAAGGGAGTTCTTAAATCTCCTGTTAGTCGTGGGGGAGTTTGAGAAAGTCTGTTAAAATCTCTGTTAATTGTGGGAGAGTTTGGGAGAGTTTCTCAAACTCCCTTGAAAACCCCTGTTAGTCGTTAGGGAGTTTGAAAAACACTCTTGAAATCCCCGTTAGTGGTAAAACTCTAGATTTTTAGGGAGTTCACTTTTTTGGGGAGTTCTAGGAAGTTTCATGTGTAATTTGTGCTTTACCAAAATCTCTCAAAAAATGAGAGATTGTTGGGGAGTTTGGTTTAATAGGAGGACAGGTTGATAGGGTAAGATTTTCCAATTTGCTAGCGAACGATAACATATGGAACCTTCTGTTATAGATGATTTACTCACCCAAAAAGATGACTTATTATTTTTGACGCACACAATATATGTTCGATTGGTCTGCCATTGAACACCTTTGTGGTTAGCTTCTTAACGTTTGTTGGAAGTCCTCCTCTTTGTCAGATTTTTAGCAGTGCATCGTGGTTGGGCTTCTCCCCTTTCCCGCTATAATTTTGCTGCACATTTGTGGTTAGTTTTTTAAGGTTTGTTGGTAGTACTTGAATGAGGCAATATGTCAATGGGTTGTTGGAACCTCAATATTTTCATGAATAAATGTTCATTTTATCGATAAAAAAAAGTTCATTTTCTGGCTTAACTCATTTGTCCATTTTGCTTTTCTTTTTCGTTTCTAAAGATTTCGGTCATGGCCGTGTAGATTGTAACTAATGGGTATTAGCCAGTAGAAACTGTAGCTCCAACCCTATTCATAGATTTTTTTTACATCTTATTAGAAACCTGTAAATTGGTAAAAGTGAAAAAGTCAAGTCTATTAGATTGGCTGAGTTGCTCTGTGTAATCGCCATTTATAGTTTATTTTAGCAATAGACAATGGTGAGAAGCCAACCTTGTCAAAGTGGGAGATAGATATGTGATGCCTAGTTTTTTCTCATTTCTAGGATAGTCGAATGACCAAATTAACAGAGACCCCAAGTATCTCAAGTGCAGAAATTTGAGCGAGCGGGAGAGAGGAGCCCTTGGATGCATATGAATATTGGTCGCAACAGTGAAACTGTAGTTGGTTTGATTTTTACCAATCTTACTTTCCATTGACGGTGGTTCTCCCCCACTCTTTCACCCATGACTATGTAATAAACTCTTCATACTGCATCCTAGTTGGTTGTGTGTGTATGCAACCCTCTTTCACACATGACTATGGTAGGCTCGAAAACCTACAATAAATATACTGCAAGTGCACAATGTCTAACTGGTAGACAACGACAAGTACAGGTCGAACCCATAGGGAGCGGTGGAAAATAACGTAACTAATGTTCCTAATTTATAAAACAATAAAATGGATTTTTAGGATTTTTAGAAGACAATAAAAGAATAAAAACAAATACGAGAAATTAAATACGAAACAATGAGTAATGGAAATAACTAGGGCTAGGGATTTCACCACACCACATGTTTTGAACGATAACAAAATATAAAGATTCTAATAATTTCTAGCATGTCATTAAACCTTTGAACCCTAACTCACACTTTCATCGATTAGATTTGCAAAAATTACTTGTAAACATTAAGCATGGATCATCAAATGATTTAACCTAAGTATAACCCATCAAATCGAATAACAAATAATAAAGAAAATCATATTAAACAATTAAAACTCTGTCTGAAACAGTGATGGAGTGAGTCGAACAATTGCATAGAAATCATAAGAACTTTATTAAAGCGTCACCGATCAAACACGGGGTAATAGTTTCCTCCCATCGCCTGTTAGTTAAATCAATCATTGTGTATTGTACAGTCTGTTATCTAGCTGTCTTTTACTGTTTCTGTTATCTGTTACAATTAGGTAAAGTCGGTCATTTGTTTCCCGTTCTGTTGTCTTGACTTGGTCTATCTGTATATAAACAAGTCAGTCCTGTATTGTTTTAGTTAACTCTGTTTTCAATACAACTTTATCTTCCTGAACCAGATCTTACATGGTATCAGAAGGATTTTCCTTCAGAAAACCCTAAAAACACAACTCTACAACTCTGCAATTTTTGCCATTAACAACAATGAGAACAACTCAAACAACACTAGCTTCCGCCACGCACAATCACAACAATATCTACAGTAGTACTGAATTTCCTCCATTAGTTACTTCTTCTTCTTCTCAACGTCCGTCGTCGAGTTCTGATCCGCCATTACAACCTTCAACTGGTTTTAGTTTACCATCTTTTTCATCTTTACAGATCTCTACACCTTTACAGAGATCTGTCTTATCTCCTTCACATTCTTCTTTACCACCTTCACAACCACCACCACCACCACCACAACAACCACAACAACCACGATCTTTCACTCAGACTCCACCACAACCACCTAAACAATCTTCTTCTCATACTCCATCACCAAATTCACATACATTTCAGATGTTTCATCCTGAAACACATCTTGTTCATACACCACCACCACCTCAGTTTCAACACCAACAACAACAATTATTTCAACCTTTTCCTGTTAATCCGCAGTTTCAGTATTTTCAAATGCCTTTTCAGAATATCTGTAATTTTGTGTCTGTTAAGCTTGACTCTTCCAACTTTCTTGTTTGGAAAGATCAGATCTCCTTTATCTTGATCACTACAAACTTATTTGGTTATGTTGATGGTTCTATTGAACCTCAACCAGAGTTTCTTTACCACAATGGTGTTCAATTAATGAATCCGGCTTACTTTGGTTGGAGATCTATGGATGGATTTGTTGGTTCTTGCATCAACGCTACTGTATTACCATCGATTGCTACTGAATTACTTCGCAAGCCTATTGCTAAAGCTAAGTGGGATCATCTTTCACTGTTGTTTAATCAATTCTTTGCTAGAAAGTCACAATTGAGAAGTCAGTTGCAATCCATGAGGAGAGGTAATGCTTCTATTACTTCTTATTTGACTCAGATCAAGTCTATTTCTGACTCATTAGCTGAAATTGGTGAGCCAATACCTGATTCTGATTTAGTTATGTACACCTATCTGGTTTGGGAAGAGATTTCAGTCAATTTGTTATTCCCATTCAGAATAAAAAGAAACCAATTCCTTTTTGTGAGTTAAGATCTAGGCTACTAAATCATGAGCAATGGCTCAGAGATCAACAAGAATCAGAATCTTATTCTCCTCTTATAACAGATCCTTCAAACTCAGCTTTCTATGTCAAGAACTTTCCATCATCTAATCATCACAATTTAAAGAAACCTACATTTCACTCATCCAGTCCTGCACCTAAACCTCCTACATCTCATTAATTTGCAAAGGGAGAATTTCATAACACTCCTAGACAGAAGATTGATTATAGCAGTATTACCTGTCAGATATGCAACAGATTAGGTCATTTTGCAGCTAGGTGCAGATACAGATATTCTGCTTCATCTAATGTTACTACCTCTTCTCAGAAGGCTTTCATTGGTACTGATGTTCCTGGTTTTAATCCTTGGCTTACTGCTGAGGAAACTGCCTTTTCTGCTAATCAGTATGTCAATGGTGATAACTCTCAAAACTCACCTTCTGGAAAGTGGAGTATTAGTCCTTCAGGTCCTGTTTGGATACCTGACTCAGGTGCTACCAGCCATATGACTAATGATGTAGGCATTCTTCAAGAAACTGAGCAATATTCTGGAGATGAGAGAGTTATGATTGGTGATGGTAAGTTACTACCAATCTCTTTAAAATGCTCTAATACTTTACATCCTTCTTCTAGTACTAGTAATTTTGTTCTTGCTGATTTTACCCATGTGCCTCATATAAAGCATAACTTGCTTTCTATTGCAAAATTTACTCTTGACAATTGGTGCTCATTTGAATTTTTTCCATGGGGATATGAAATAAAGAGTCTTCTCAATAAACAACTATTGGCTAAGGGATATATGGATCAGAATCTCTTCACTCCATCAACTTACTGAAGTCTAAATGTCAGAGTGCTCTTGTTTCCATTACTGCTCCTGCAACTACTTGGCATCAAAGGCTTGGACACCCTGCTTCCAAGATTGTTCAAAAGCTTGCCTCCAGCTTTGATATCAAGCTTTCTACAAAGAAGTCTGACAATGTTTGTTCTTCTTGTCAGCTAGGCAAGAGTACATGTTTACCTCATTTTTCTTCTGCTTCTGTTGCTTGTAAACCACTAGCTTTGGTTCACTGTGATATTTGGGGTCCAAGTCCTGTCTTATCTCATTTGGGCTTTAAGTACTACATTCTCTTTGTTGATGACTACAGTAAATTCAACTGGATTTATCCAATGAAATTGAGAACTGATAGTCTAGCTTGTTTCACTCTTTTCAAGACATCAATGGAAAATTTACTTGATTGTAAGATAAAGGAGTTCCAGTGTGATGGTGCATTTGAATTGACAAAGGGCCCTTTTAGAGATTTTTTGGACAAATCTGGTATCTCTATCAGGATCTCTTGTCCTAATATTCATCAGCAAAATGGTGTAGCTGAGAGGAAACATAGACAAATTACAGAGATGGGTAACACTTTGGCCTTTAATGCCTCTTTGCCAAAGAGATTTTGGTTTGATTCTTTCCTCACAGCTACTTATTTGATCAACAAGTTGCCTACTAAACTACTTCAGTACAAGTCTCCTCATGAGGTTCTTTTCTCTGTCAAACCTGATTATTCATTCTTGAAGACTTTTGGTTGTTTGTGTTTCCCTAATACTTCAGCTACAAGACATGATAAACTTAGCCCCAAGTCTGAACCTTGTGTGTTTATAGGCTACAGCCCTCATCACAAGGGTTACAGATGTTATAACAAGGCAACATGGAAAGTTCACACATCTGTTCATGTCATATTTGATGAAACTGTTTTTCCTTATGCTCCTAAGCCTGCCATTGTCTCTCACTCTTCATCTGCTTGCCCTGCTCATCTTGAGTCCTCAGATACTGTTGTTGCTGCATCTTCACCTACTTCTCCATCTTTGAGCCCTTTAAGCTTGGATACTTCTCCATCTGGTTCATTATCTTCAGGGGAGGTAAACATTGATGCTCCTTATTCTCCTTCAATTCCTGTTGTGCATACTAGATCTAAATCAGGCATTGTTAAGAAAAAGAGTTTAGACTCTGACTTTGTTGCTTGTGTTGGTACTGTCGGCTCTTATTCAGATTCTGACCTCAGTTCCACACCCATTTTCTGTGGAACTAAAATGGTTGTTCCAACACACACTCCATCTCATACAAAATATCCCATTTCATCTCATTTTTCTGCTCTAAATGCAACTGTAGTTGAGCCAGAACCAAAAACTTTTAGAAGTGCTGCAAAAGATCCTAGATGGGTTACTGCAATGCAACTTAAATATGATGCCCTTTTTGAGAACAATACTTGGGAATTAGTTCTTTATTCTCCAGGCATGAATGTTTTAGGGTGCAAATGGGTGTTTAAAAATAAACTCAAATCAGATGGAAACCTGGAAAGAAACAAAGCTAGCTAGGTTGGTTGCAAAAGGTTTTCTTCAAATTGATGGTGTTGATTGTGGTGAAACATTTAGTCCTGTAGTAAAGGCTACTACTATTAGAACTGTTTTGAGTTTGGCAATGAGCAATAACTGGGCTATGAGGCAACTAGATGTTTCTAATGCTTTCCTCCATGGTTATTTGACTGAGGAAGTATACATGGAGCAACCTCAAGGATTTGTATCCAAAGAACATCCTTCTCATGTGTGCAAGCTTAAGAAATCTCTTTATGGACTTAAGCAAGCTCCTAGAGCTTGGTTTGATAGGTTCAGCAGTTATCTTTTAACTCAGGGTTTTGTTAAGTCTGAAGTAGACAATTCAATGTTTCATTTCACAAGAGGCAGTGAAAGGATGATTTTACTGGTGTATGTTGATGATATCATCCTTGTGGGCACCTCTGATGATCTTCTTACTACATTCATTTCTACTCTCAGCACTGAGTTCAAGATGAAGGACTTAGGGAAGCTCAATTTTTTCTTGGGTATGGAAGCTGTGTTTCAAGATGATAAGCTCTTCCTCACACAGAACAAGTACACTCTTGAAATGCTCAAGAAACATGATATGATTGACTGCAAACCTTGTAAATCTCCAGTCGCACAAGGTAAAAGAGCTTCTCTACATGATGGTAATCCTCTTCTTAACCCTGCTTCTTACAGAGCACTGGTAGGTGGGTTGCAATATCTTACACTTACGAGACCTGACATTAGCTATGCAGTGAATTATGTTTCTCAATTCATGCATGCTCCCACTGATATTCATCTCCAACTGGCCAAAAGGATTCTGCGATTTCTCAAGGGTTCTCTTGGTTTAGGTCTTACTTTTGGCAGTGGTCCTTGCACTTCCATTCGTGCTTATTCTGACAGCGATTGGGCAGGATGTCCAGACACAAGGAAATCTACTGCTGGCTATTGTGTCTATCTGGGTGATAATCTAGTTTCCTGGTCTTCTAAAAAGCAGCCTACAATTTCTAGATCTTCCACTGAGGCTGAATATAAAGCTCTTGCTGTCGCATCTTTAGAGCTATTATGGATCTCATAATTATGCAAGAATTGCGTATGCCACTTACTACTCCTTGCACTCTATACTGTGACAATTTGGGAGCTCGCAGCCTTGCTTCCAATCCTATCTACCATGCCAGGACTAAACATATAGAAATTGATTATCATACAATTCGTGGCTTGGTTGCCAATGGGTTTTTGCAAATTGACTTTGTGCCTTCTCTTGATCAAGTGGCTGATTTATTTACCAAAGGGTTAGCTAAGCCATTGTTCCATCGTCTGCAGAGCAAATTGATGCATCATCA
>JAJJMA010184649.1:0-16545 GCA_023529015.1 Papaver nudicaule | reverse complement strand
TGTCTTAATTTTGCACAATTCTTAAGGCAAGGAGGAGGGAGAGTAATATTTACTGTTTTTTCCAATGATAATCCTTATAGAAAACAAAATAGTAAAATTTAGAAATGATATATCGCTCAAATTATATTACATATATTTGTATACTTTATATTGTTGAAAAGTATTTTAAAACACGTACGTAACGAGTGTAAACATGATTATGAAATTATACATATTTTTTTATACCAAGAAATATTGACAATAATCAATCAAAAGGGTAATTTTAGAAATATGACCAATATATTTGAAATAGCTTAAGTGACGTGGGATAAGATTTTATAATTAGTAGCCCATGTAACGCGTGACTGAGGGAGTATTATATATGACCAAAGTAGTTTAAATCAGTAAAATCGGCCGATTAAATCGCGATTAATCGTGAATCGCTACTTGGCCGATCTGATTCACAAAAAATCACTGATTCCGATTTCGGGCGATTTACTAGGCCGATTTTAGCCGATTTCAACCAAAACGAGTCGCCGATTTCCTAGGGGCATTTTTGGTATTTTATCTAAGTAGGTTATAAAATTCGATTCACTAAAGTTTTTAGTTTTTTTCATATCTCCTTTCTTCTTGAGTTTGATTTGGAGTGATTACATGTTTTAGGTATGTTGTTTTATTTTGTTTGAGCTTGGAACTTGTATTTTGAACTCATTTCTTTATGTTAAGTTGAACTTATTTAGTTTTAATTGTGTCTATGTTAAACTTATTTGATTTTAATAGTGTTGTTTTCTATTATTAGTGTTTTATGATCAAGTATAGGAGCTATAGTTTATATAAATTTTAAATTGCAATCCGATTTTTCAAACCGATTTTTTCTGATTTCCTCCCCCGAGGTTTTCGCGAATCGCTCCAAGGGGTTTGACCGAGTCACCGATTTTACCAATTTAAACTACTTTGTATATGACATCAGATTTCATTTGAATTTCTTTAGTAGTTGGTCTTTCATATACTCCCTCCGTTTCAAAAAAGTAGGCAAGTTTGACTTTTTCCTACTTTTTCCTAAAATTTAGGGAACTTAATTGAACTAAAAATATTTGACTTAAACTAAATTTTTTTTATGGTTGGTTTATCGTTGACATGTGTCATGGGTTAACAAAAAAAAAAATCAAGTTAAATATTTTTATTTAAATTAAGTTCCCTAAATTTTAGGAAAAAGTAGAAAAAAGTCAAACTGGCCTATTTTTTTAAAACAGAGGGAGTATGTTAACAAGAAATGTAATAAGCCAACAGATTTCTTGGTAACACATGACAGAAAATTTAGGATTTCTACTGATTATAATAATTAATTCACTGTCAAATTTCATTGATGAGTCATAAATTAATGCAGCTTTATTCGCTCCTCCTTAACCTGGGGTGTACATTCCTCTGCTTTTTATTAGCTGGTACCAAGGTTTGGTATATTTCCAAGATTTCATTTTACTTGAAATTTTTAATTTAGAATATTCAAGCATGAATTCCCGTACCATATTTTCTTTCTCTTGCCTTCTGCTGCTACCCCTTACTTTCTATCTTCTTCTCTAACCAAAATTAAAAACACGAGTTACAGCTTACAGTTTTCTTCTTCTTTTATACCTTTTTATTTTATTTTTATCGATCAAAGAGGAAATTCATTAAAGAGAGGTATTTAAGAGGGATACCTCAACCCAATGAATACAACCGAAAAATAAAAAAGAAAAGAAAACAGAAGGGGAATTCGGCAACCAAACACAAGAAATAACAACCTCACGATGTTATCACCATATTCGTCGTTAGCCCCATCATCTTTGTATTATATTTAGTCCAAAAAAAACGCTTGTAATTTAACGTTTCTAATGAGGCTTTTTAAAATTTTCCTTTTGTTTTCAAGAACTCTTGCATTTCTCTCTCTCTCTATATGCACCACCATATTGCAACCGCGATGCTATTCCAAATTTGACTAAGTCTTTCATCTCCCAATTTAACCTTCCAAGACTTCACATTATTTGTGACGTTTGAATCATAAGTCCACCGAAAATGACTTCCTTCAACAAAGTAATCCCAAATTCTTCGAGTTCTCCAACATTCATAAAACAAATGAGAGCTAGTTTCATCCCTTCTTAATAACTTGTCCGCTGTCATTATCTTATCATGGGAAAGAAGCCATAAAAAGAAATTTATTTTGCAAGGATACTCACGGCTCCAAACAGCATCGGTTGGGAAATTTGGTTCATCTTGATCTTCTTCATTCCTAATACCATCCTTAATCGTATATTTACCGTGGTCATTTCCCATCCAAATTCGGCTATCTAGCACATCTTCTTGAATAGAAATGGAAGAAAGAAGATTTGATATGGTTGAAACTTCACTTGAGATGGATCGAGAGTATTTTGTCTAGACATAAACCGCCACCTTATACCACCTTCCCCAACTTCATACATTCTAGCCACCACAAACTCCCTGGTCCTTGAAGCTTCATAAGTCAAAGGAAACAAATCACAAAGTCTTCCTTCACCAAACCAAAAATCTTCCCAAAATCTAGTTTCCTTGCCCGCGCCAATCTTGAATCTAATACTTTTGTTGAAATCTTCAAGCTCATTATAGATATTGAACCACAAGCTACCCCCTTTAGATCTTTTAGGTTGAAGAGTCTCCCAACCGGTATTTGTCGCCAAATTTCTCAACTATAATTTTCCTCCACAAACCATCTTTCTCTACACCAAAACGCCACCACCATTTTTTTGGCAAGGCCGAATTCACTTGTTTAGTTCTTCGAATACCAAGACCACCATTTTCCTTAGGTTTTACAACAATTTTCCAACAAACATTGTGAATTCTTTTATTGTTAAGTTCATCATCCCACAAAAAATTTCTCACGACTTTATCAATTTTCTTAGTTATGGAGCATGGAGCAAGAAAATTGGAGAGATAATAAATTGGTAAGCTAGCCAAAACACTTGATGAGAGTTAACTTGCCTCCTTTTGATAATGTTCTTCCGCCACAAGATGCAATCCTTTTCGCACAAATTTCAAGCGTCTTTTCCCATTTTTGAGAACCTACCACCTTGTCTCACAAAGGAAGACCAAGATAGATGCTAGGAAAACTAGCAAACTTGCAACATAACATGTTAGCAAAATCTTCAATTCCCTCTTCGAATGTGACCCCAAATAAGCTACTTGTAGAGAAATTTATCTTCAAACCCGAAGTTATCTCGAAACAAAGAAGAAGGTATCGAAGCGCATCAACTTGTTTTCTCTTAGCATCAAGAAAAATAATAGTATCATCGGCAGATTGCAAATGATTTATTTTTGTTGCCCCCTCCTTCTCCGAGAAACCCGAGATTTGATCAAGCTCTTGTGCTTTGTTTAACATAAAACTTAAGACTTCACCAGCGATAGTAAATAGAAAAGGGAAAAGTGGGTCTCCTTAACGAAGTCCCTTGTCGCTACCAAAGTATTCGTGAGACGACCCATTAACAAGAACCGAGAACTTTGAGTATGTTAAAAAAAATTCTAATCCAAGCTCTCCAAAAACCACCAAACCCCATTTTGAATAACACTTCATTTAGAAAATTCCAATTCACATTATCAAACGCTTTTTCAAAATCAATCTTGCAAACCAACCCCGGTAATTTTTAACGAAGTCTAGAATCCACACATTCGTTAGCTATCAAAACTCCATCAAGAATTTGTCTACCTTTTATGAAACTAGATTGAGATGATGAGATTAGTAGGAAGGTGTACCTTCAGCCATTCCGCTAATACCTCTGAGATAATTTTGTATACACTTCCAATGAGGCTAATCGGCCGAAAATCCTTTACTTCTTCTTCACCCACCTTCTTAGGAATAAGTGCAATAGAATTGTTTTTCAATGACGTATGAAGAATATCGTGGTCATGGAATTCTTTGAAAACCTTCATCAAATGGTCTTTTAAAAAATCCCAACAAACTAAAAAGAACTTCATAGCAATCCATCCGGACCCGGAGCACGATCGATTCCCAAATCTTTAAATGCATGTTTTAACTCATCTTCACTAAAAGGCCTCTCCATCCAAATACTAGCATTTTCATCAATACGTCTTAGACACATATTTTTTTTATTCTTGGACGGTTGTTAGAGATTTCTTTAAATGCTAGCGTAAAATGATTTGCAATACCCTCTTTGATTTCTTCTTTTATACCTTCTAAATAGTCTTAAATTAGAAAATATCCTTATCCAATTTAATGTCTACCGTAAAAAAAGAAAAGAAATAAAATTGGTATATCATACTTTTGTGCATGAAAATTGGAGAAATATCGCCATTAAAATTAGAGGGAAAAAAATATAACCCCCAAATTTCAGTATAATCATATTTTTGATAAAATTATAATTAAATTGATTAGAAACACTTTTACGAAACCACCTATTTACACTAGATGTGTTTTTAGTGATCGTTGTATACATCTCATGACTTTGGTGTGTGACCTTTACTAGTCCCCACTTCCCAGCCAGTGATCCTTCAAAATAAAGCTCTCACCCTGTCAGCAGCATCTAATGAACCTGGACACAAAAACAATGTCAAATGAAGAAGAAGAAGAAGAAGGTTTCAGTCTCGCTGAAAAAATCATCAATGGTACTACCTGTAACACCCCAAATTTTGAAACTGGATTTATCTAATTTATCTAAATATCCAAACTCCACAACTCGAAAATGTTACCTTGCGTCCAAGTCCAAGACCGTATTACACAATTCAAATTTATCGTCAAGGTATAAATTATGATACAAACGTTACATCTTTAACTATTGAAAATTTGAAGTACAACACTTAACGCAACTTGAGCTTAACTAATCTTGCTCGCAACCAACAAAAATTTATTAACAATCATAAGATATAACAAATTCATGATTAAGATTACAAACCACAATTTATGATATTAGCATACGTGCTGAACTACAAATCGTCTGCCTACGTACCCAAAGGGAGCACGACCGTACTTCATCAATCCACGTCCACATAAAAAAATCAAGCAAAGGCAAAACTATTTAATTTACTACACTATTCAATCTCAGGTTTGCTCACAATTCGGTTACTCACATACACCGAAAATATTGTATTCACATTTACTTCCCACTGTGAGACACATACTATTTTTAATAGTTATGGTCCTGCACTCGGCATATAAACAATAATTATTGCTCATCGACACTCACAAGCTTATAGCTTTGCGAACCAGACCTCTTAGCAAGTAGTTTTAACAATGGATAGGATCCGCACATCACAAAATCCTCACATAGTAATTAGGCTTTTAAGTAAGCTCTAACACATTCAACATCACATAAACCATTCAAAATTTCAGCACATACAAGCACATCAAACTGCTACCACAATACAAGAATTTCAAAAATTCGTCCTGCAGACGAACTCGACACCCTACGATGTTCCTGTCAAATAAGGTTGCATACCAACGGTAAAAATATGAAATTTTAACTAGACATTCACTACTAACTCTGGAACATTGTATAAAAATTTGAAACAACAGTAACGGTTAGATATTGGGTTATGACTGATTTAATATGCTAAATTCTGACTGCCGTCCTACAGGCATAAGTGTAGAATATCACCTATTGTGGGTAATTCCCATGATCTATTTTCTTTGAAATTTTTACAGCTTAACAATGATGAAAAAGGGTTCATCATATCCAAAAATCACATAAAAATACGAAGATTATGTACTCGAATTGAGGTCTCATTGTCGTTATCACGTCTTACCCAAATCTGCAGCTAGTTGCTATGTAATTCAGCGGTTTGTATAACTTTTACGTTCCTGATCACTCTAAAATTTTAGACGAGTGTTCATGACATTGTTTTACACAACATATCGAAAATTCACTATTTTCTAACGGCTGATTTTTAATATATGATTTAATCAGTACCTAGGGTTTCTGATGCCTCTAGAAATCCGAAATCACAACCTAAACTAGGGATTCAACAACTAAGTTAGGTTTTCAAGCAAAATCAACAATTGTAACTAAAATAAGAGGAAACTTGCCTTTGATTTGAAATTTAAGAGGCAATCTCCCCGGGTTTATGCAACAATTTCTTTCCTTCCTCCCTAGTTGGGGTAAATAATAACTAGGTTTTTATTTACTTTTCTCCTGGTTCCCCCTTCGAATTATCTCCTGGCTATACTAGTTACAAACCTAGTTAAATGGATGGACTAATTTGTCACCCAAAGCCCATAAAAACAACCTCCGAGTCCACAAAAATAAGGATTTGACTAAGTTCAGCTGTAAAGATAAAAGTGGGGTATTACACTACCAACAATCACTTCCCAGCAATCATAACATCAAAAAAGACATCAATTTTATCTGATTTCATTAGCAACATACAACAACAAATACCATGGTTAGAATCACTTGTACACTTAAATATTAAGAGGGTTTGTTGTTTATACATCTTCTGTTTTAATTAAGTTTTTGAAACTTTTGGGTATGGTTGATATGTAATATGTTGCTACTGACGGATGTGCAAGAACAAAAGCTAGTAATAAATTGTGGATGGATATGCTGGAACAAAAATTGGTGCAATTAATATTCTTATTTATGTAATCTATCTAAATTTATTTCTCATTTTTGCAACAATACAAGAACTATGATAGATACTTATAATGCAATTAAAATTGACTAGATATCTAAGATAATAATTAGCTTTTGGAATCGTAGACCCAATGCAAGTCTTCAAAGTTCCTCCAAACCATTAAAGACATTTTAGCCTAGAGCAAATTATAAATCCAATGGGTAAAAAATCCACAATTGATAAAGGCATACCAAATGTTTAAGAAATTGGTATCCGCCTTTAGCAATCGTGGAAAAATCAAATCATATCCCCTCTTTAAGAAAACCAAATTTGAAGAAATGGCCTTCAATATTGTCTTCATTCTATAGACATCTCCACTAGCGAATTTTAGTATGTGCCTTTACATTTAACCATTGAATAGTGTGTCGGAGGTAATATATTTGAAAATAAGAATATCTCAAATGGGATTACAGTAGCTTTTTTTGCCTAATTAAATTTGGCCCCATACGTTAGTATTTGGCCCCATGAAAATTTAAACCCATCTAGGGTGAGTTGTTATGGGATGTCTTCACAGGGGTGGAATATACTATATTACCCTTCACTACTAATTAATCATACTAACTAATCCCACCCCAAATAGTAAACTTAACCTTAATCCAAAAACCCTAAAATATTTAAACCCAAAAACTTTCCAAAACCAAAATCATTTCACTCTCAAACAAAAACAAAAACAAAAATTTCGAATCCGCCCACTCGAGAATCAAGCCGGAAACTTCGTCAAAGGTGTGTAATCTTATCTCAATCGTTTTTAGTATGTTAGTTGCTTATTATACGTGATTTGGTTGCATGAAACTCTGATTTTTCGGTAATTTTTTCGGCTGATAATACCAGAATCGTTGGATCCGAAACAACATATCCAACGATTGTTCATCTTCACTAGCAACAATCGTTTTCTGTTTTATCACATATATACCGATTATGTTTTTTAAGATTAACAAACGTTAGATGTAGTAATATATATGAACCGATTATTTATCATCAGCACTTCATGTAAAATTCCATGCAAGTTACGTAGTTTTGTAATCGGTGGATAACTGCCTATAGATTGAACGATTATGTTTTTTAAGAAGAATAAACGTTAGATGTAGTGATATATATATATAAACCGATTATTGATGACCTCATCAGTTCAGTTACGTGGCTAAGGCTTAATACATAGAGTAATCGGTTTTCGAAACTTCGATGGATTCAGCTGAGAATGGTGGCGCGAGGGATATCGAAAGGTAACACTCGAAACCCACTTCCCTTTTTAGTTGTTTATCTTAGATTATAATATTTTTTTTTTTGCATCAGGACCAGTGAACCAAGTTCTGTAATTATCGATAGAGCAGATTTTCCTGCATGGATTGATGTGTGTGATTATCACTTTGCAAATAGAGCACCTCGTAATCTAGGACGAAGAAGAGTGGGTGAGGTAGAAGATGAATGGCGGTTTGAATGTAAATTACGTGTTCATGTCCCACGCCATCTAAGGAGGAACATGTTTACGAATGGGGCAGTAAAAAGTACTCCTAATGGTTGGGCGGTTGCTTGGGGTGATTGCTATCTATTTGTGGTTCCTGCTCGTTGTCTTACCCCAGAGGAGAGAGCGAGGGCCGGAATTTGAACTATTTCTGTTTCAGCTTATGTTGTGTGAGTTGCAAAGCTGAACTATTTCTGTTTCAGCTTAAATCCAACGAAGAAAAAGATGATTGTTTTCTTGATTGAATCACATTTCTATTTCATTTGAATCATATATATATGTGTTCTTCTCTTCTTCTTCTACTACTTTCATAACACCTTTTCTTTTTTTGAGTTCAACAAACCCTAATTTCATCATATTCTCAAAATCAACAAAGCAAGCTTACACTATGTCGACAACAATCAAGTACGTAAAACTAACAGATGGTTACAATGTAATTGATTTCTACACGTAAATGGCAGAATCGAAACCCTTCATTTCCACCCAGAATCGGTGTATGTAGTTGTAAATATATAACGAATGTTGTTGGTCTCGAGCAACAATCGTTTTTCTGTGTTACAATTAACTAACGATTATTATTTCACAGAAACAATTGTTGAACCTTAAGTATTTCGTATACCGATTGTTGTAACTCTGAATTGTTTGAACCTTTACTGGCATTTCAAAATCGTTTTATGATATGCATATTAAACACCGATTATGGATGACAGGTCCATATATGTTAAACTTAAGTAATCGTTAGATAATTGGTTGTATGTTTACCGATTCTGGTTCTCTCAGAAAGTTTTGAACTTATTTCTATTTATCGGTTCTTATTAATAAATACATGCACCGATTTTGGTAAATCGTTTTATGTATGAATGTATATAGGCCGATTAATCTCTTAATACCTTTAGATTTTTAAGTCGTTTCCATCGTGTTTATGTAACAGGGAACCAGAATCAAGTGGTCAACCAACACCAATTCGCGATGCTGAATCGAACCTTGCTCTTGTGATTTATCAACCTCCCCCACTACCAATGCGCCATGATCATGCACTTGTGATTGAGACACGACGTCAAAGGAACGAACTCATTGACCGCCCTCCCCCACCACCAATTCGTGAAGATGAATCGAACCTTGCACTTGTGCTTTACCATGAACCTCCAGCACCAATTCGTGAGGATGATCCACGCGTGATTGAAACACGACGTCAAAGGGATGAACACATTGATCCTCCTCTTCCACGACCACGACATTTGCGTGGGGAAAATTCTCCTGGCCTGCGTAGGGATTATCGGGATTTTCTTCCTCCCCAAGTCGAAAGATTTGTCGATCATGATGAATGGCAAGCGCAAGCACCTCGTAATCTTAAAAGAAAGAGGGTTGGTGAGGTTGTGGATGTTATCCCTTGTGGTTGTACACTTTGTGCTGAAGTTTCACGTCTCCGTCCACTTGTTGAGGCCAATGGCGGACCGAGCTGGGAACTAATCCGCAGTCGAACACGGTTTGGAACTGGTTTCACTGGTTGAGTTTTATTATGTGTTTTGGTATTGTGTGTTCTTATTTTAGAGTTTATTTTATGTTATGGACATCTATGATGGTGAACAAATTATGTCTTTTAAGAGTCGTAGACTTAAATCGTTGAATTTCTGGTTATGAATGTATGGTTGTTATGTTTGTTCATGTATTGATGCTTCCTATTTTGTTCCATAACCATGTGATAGTAGTTAGTGTATTTCAGGATAATAATCGGTTAATACAATATCCAATGTTGGTCGAATATATACAATCGTTGTATTTGTAAGTCTGTTTACAACGAATATAGGTAATCAAATGTTTCAAACTCCTGTGCTCCACAATCGGCGTTTGTTACCCTCAAGTAACGCCGATTGATCTCAGATTTTTGAAAAAAATAGCCGTTGGGACTTTCATCTATAAAAGGACATAAAGAACTCTTAGTGTTTCCAACCCCCAAAATGGCTAAACCATCATCTTCTACCGGTACGCCTCCAACTTCTCCTGCACCCGAAACTCGAAACATAACTAGGGAGATAATCAATAACTACTACTACACCAAAATATCAGATAAATCACCTCCTCTATTCACTCCCCCTCCATTTAAGAGATGGTATCCTACTCCCCCTAGACACTATGGTAGCCCAGTAGTTAAACGATGCAAATCATCTACAACATCTTCTTCGTCGTCATCTAAGGTTCGAAAACCCTATAGAAATCCTCTAGACTCATTACCCGATGGACCTAAACCACGTCCCAAATTTACGTTGGAAGAAGATTTATGTCTTTGTAAGAACTATATGATCTTCTATCTGACCCCTGCTGAAATGAAACGAAATCGTGTTAAAGTGAATTATCCACAATTGTGGACTACTGTCACTGAAGAATTCAGTGCTGATGAACCTAGAAGCCAAGTTGTGCGAGATCGGAATGCGTTGGGAGTTCGATGGAGAAAAATACATAAAAGAGTCGACGAATTTATGCAGTTGGTTAAGTTGATCCGAGCTCAACTTTCGGATGATAGCGATGATGAAATTTTGGCTAGGGCTTTGAAAGAATGGCAACGAATTAATGGGAAAATCTTCAAGTACGAAAAACATTACCGTCTCCTCAAGATTTTTATGGCAAACTGTTATATTGGTTGATTAAATTCGTTAAAGTATCTTTTGTAGACATAATCGGCGTTTATATTTAATCTTGTAAGCCGATTGTATTTACAATCGGCCTTCAGTTGACTTCATTGTAACCGATGCTTCATTGTCCAATAATTTTCTTTTAAATGTTTAAACATCGGCTCTTGTGGACTTATTTATTAACCGATTATTGATTTAAAATTTGGGCCAGCATTGAAATCGGCGTAATTGGTTCACAATATATACCGATTGTTGATTGTTTTCCCAAGAAAAAGAGCCGTTGGGATCACATCTATATAAGAGAACCTCCCCACACACATACCCTCCATATCAACTTGAAGTTCTTCTTCCTCCATTATTTTTTTTTCAATTCAATAGGAGATAATGGGGGAATGGGGGAATTGGGACGCGCAAGAAGACTTAGATCTAGTGAAATCATTCGCGTATGTCCTACGTGAACGACCCAATGAACTCCGCACTATGTTTTGGAAGAGGGTCAAAGAAGTCTTTGCAGAGCGCAACGGGAATCGAAAACAACGAAATTCAAGCATGTTGAGCTTTCGATTCGATCACATGAAGATGGATATGCGAGAGTACGTTAGAATTATGGAAATGGTTTAACCATCATCCCCAACGATCTAGTAGTTGGAAAGTGAGTATCGAGACATATTTGTACTTGTTTCATTGTTAGATTCTTGCATACTAACTTCATGCTTTTCTTTCACTCTTTCATTTTAGAAAGCGGGATTCGCGGTTATATGGGAAGTACGCCAAGGTCGACAACCATACGCTTTCAAGAAGTGTTATAACGTATTGAAGAGACGTGCTCCGAGATTCATTGATGAAGTATTAATGGATGACAGGCTAGTTTGGAGCTACTAGATTATGTAATTTTAGAATTTCCTAAACCATGTGTTCAATTTCCTAAATCAATGAATGGGCCAGTTTTTATTTGATATAATCGGTTTATCTAGATATATGTGTAGAACGATTATATGACAACTTTACTCCTGTTTTTTTCAGGAGCAATAATCGTTACACTATCACAAACTATAACGCCGATTATAGAAAACAACAACCATAATCGTTAGAAATAGATTTTCTGATACACCGATTGTTTCTTAATTGTTGCTTAAATTGCTAGAACAGAAAACTAACAAACCCTCAAGTAAAATCATAAAAACACCATAAAACACCATAAAACAACATAAAACATAAAATTAAAAGACCCCTTGTTCACCATCTCCTCTAGTGCTTCCTTTTAACCCCACTAGTCGAGGCATGTCCTCCCTCTCCCTTAACGGATGTTGCTTCAACCATGCCATCTCTAACCATTCCA
The DNA here is from genome assembly GCA_023529015.1 of Papaver nudicaule. Taxonomy (NCBI): domain Eukaryota; kingdom Viridiplantae; phylum Streptophyta; class Magnoliopsida; order Ranunculales; family Papaveraceae; genus Papaver; species Papaver nudicaule. Next base: position 4,502 of record JAJJMA010184649.1, on the reverse strand, counting down.
AATACAGGCAAACCTCCAATATGGGTAGTGAAAGTTCGAATAGGAGGAGTCCCTACAGTGATTACTTTGGGACCCAAGACTACAACCCCTAAATCTTTGTTAGGAGAATCCGTATAGATTGAAAGTTGCTCACCAATAATAAGACAGAGACGAGAATTGGGTTGGGATAACTCCTCAGAATGATCGACAAAGAAGCAGACCAACTTCTTCTCAATCGACACAGAATCAAAACTATCTCTGACCTTCATCTTAAGATGAGAGATGCTAACCAAGAAGCCACCAACTTTCCACATTCTTTTAGGATCAACACCTTCCCTTTCAGCCCTCGCGGTTTCCTCTTCTTTGTATTCATCCAAAGCAGCATACATTTTTTGCAACAAAATCTGCAACTCACTCTTGACAGCCATTGTTCAACCTTAAAACTTCTATATCTCTCTAGTCTCAATTCTCAAATGATATTTGAAATATAAAAAAAAAAAACTGATTCTTTCTCTCTAATAACCTAACCTATTTATAACCCAAAAGAAACCTAAAGGCCCTTTATTAAGATTTATTGGGATTTATTTTAAATAAAACGCTTGGCATACATGCAAGTATGTTGACATAACGTGTACATACAGTGTACTGGCATAATTAAAGTCACACGGTTTACGATATCGAACAGTCGTGATTAATATTACTCAAAAACTGTTCGGAATCGGTTTACAATAATGCACATATCGAACGATTTTATGGTGGCAGTAAATAATCGTTTTCTAAATTTGGTTTTACCTACCGATAGAAAAAAATAGATTTCCTACATCGTTAGATGTTTTCTCTGAGATAAACCGATTAGTGGTTGATCAAGTAAATGGTTTTCCCTGTCTCCATAATCGTCTTTTATAACCGTTAATATAAAACGATTTTGGTTATTATATTCGGTTTAGTAGTTTGTAAAAATGCACCGATTGATTTGGTTAAATTTTTGGGCAGAGTAACAACAATCGGCTTACTTTGGTAATAATATGCACCGATTGTTCGAGAACCCAAGCATAATCGGCTTAAGTTTCCATATATATAGACCGATTGAGCGTTGTTCAGATTCAAGATTTGGTTAAAAAAAAACTTGGGTGATTCTCACGTTGATCATGTTTGATAATTTTTAATCTTGTTTTGATATGAGAGTTAAGACTAATTAATCTTGTTTAGACTCTAATCATGTAATTAGCAACTATTTAAGAAAGGGTAAAACAGTCATCTTTTATAAGGGGTTTTCCGATTTTGCTATAGAACAACCGCCGGAATTATTTTTTCATGGGGCCAAATACTAACGTATGGGGTCAAATTTAGGGAGGTTTTTTTGGAAGGGGATTAAGTAGCTTGGTGAGCTATCCTTTTTCAAATGAACCGATATTGGGTATCAAAATCTAGATGCCCTGCCTTCTTATCTTCTTTCACATTTCTAAATGCATGGGTAAGACAAAAGCGGTTCAATTAATTAGATGGTTAGTCATTAACATCTTATGTACCATTATGCCCTCCCAAGTTCACAGTATAAAATGGAGCGGTGAACACAAGGGAAGAGACGAGATTTGATATAGGGAGTCTAATGGGAGAAAAAAATGTTGATCCAACGGTTTAGATCAGTTTGTACAAGAAAAGTTTCTCCCGTAAAAAAAATTCTTCCACCCTACGACAAAAGCCTGAAGAGACAGTGTGAGCGAGATTAGTTAAGCGAAAGAGAAAAAGATAAGTCAAAGATGGGGACGAATAAAAGAGTGTTTTTTCTTTTGGTGATCATAACAGTGCATTTTGTGAACGAGCGTTTCATTCTCCTAAATGGTGTTGCTGCCGATATTAACATTAGAGGCGGAGACGTGATTGGTAATTCCGTCACCGACAACTCTCAATGTTGTTCTTCTTGCCAGCCTGATTGTCCTTCTGATTGTTCTTGCCCAACGGATCAAGGACAACCTCCCGATGGTAGTCAGGCACCGTTGACGCCACCGTCAAACTCTGTACCGGTGGAACCGCCACCACCTGTTTCCCTATGCGCATCTTCTGAATTTCTACCAGTCTATGGACTTAGGTATGGTTTTCCATGTTGGCCAATAAATGTCTCAAAATTTAGACATTGTGATTCTGGGTCAGCATCCGAACCTGCTCCAGTGAAAGAGATGGAGCAATGGAAGCCGTAGAGGGAGACGCTGTCCTTTGGGCACGTGACCTACAATTATAAGAAACAATACTGAAAGACCGTTACTGAGATATATATCACCTATATAATTGTACCGAAGGAGATTGGAAACTTCTTAAGTTATTGAAGAATTATAATTGTAATGTTTTTGTTTGCACCTATATTCCTAGGATATTTAGCAGGACATATCGTGTTGTACTCTTTTTCCTTAAAAGTTTTAACCAAGGTTTTAACGAGGCAACATATGCGAGTCCAACATCATATTCTTCTAGAGATTACGGTGGTTTAGTGAGTCCAACACCGTTTTCTTCCAGAAATTTCGGTGTTCTAGTTTTTCTTTTTTTTGGTCTTCTCAAGTAGAGATTGCCAAATATATGTACTCTTCATTTTGATTAATCTAAGGTTTACTTATAAAAAAAAAAAGAAAAAAAAAGAAAAAAAAAGAAAGAAAAGAATATATATCACTAAATAAGAGCCACAACTAATTAAAGCTCACCTGCCTCTATTTTCAGCAAGCTAAATATATTATAACCATCTATCTTAAAGGTCTTATTAGTCTTGACTTATCTCAAAACAGTATAAATAAATAAAGTTGTAAATGGGCTATACAAATGGATCGCGAAGAAAATCTTATATTATGTTTATGTAATAGTGATGCTAAATGGGTGTACAAGTAAACGTATGTAACTTTTTCAAGGAGAATAATACAAAGAAGAACTTTTACAATTTTATACTCTTTCCGTCCCATATTACTTGAACTACTAAGTTTAAAATTTTGTCTCACATTACTTGAGCTATTACAAATATATTAGTCATATTTCTAATAATACTCTTCATTATCAATAAATCTTGATACATTAAATATGTATAATCTCATAATCATGTTTATACTCGTTACGTAGATGTTTTAAAATGCTTTTCAACGATATAAAGTTTACAATTATACGTGTCATAATTTGAGAGATATGTCGTTTCTAAATTTTACTATATTGTGATTTATAAGGGTATAATTGGAAAAAAAAACAGTAAATATTAATCTTCCTCCTCTTTGCCTTAAGAATTGTGCAAAATTGAGATAGCTCAAGTAATATGGGACGGAGGGAGTATAATATTGGGATAGACTCAAATATTATAGTAGCATCAATCAATGGTTCTCATACTATAGTTTTTGGAAAATTTTAGTATTATTCAAGGAGTAATTCTACGTTGACAAAGCTTTATATATTGAGGGATCGGACGGTCAGTACTCTGTGACTGAATCATAGGATATGGTGTGATGTGCAGTGGAGTCCGCTCTTAAAATTTGGTTGTGTCTTGTTGTGTAAAGTTGTGTAAACTCCTTTGTGTATTTAGAATTTTTGTTATTCAAGACATTAGATTTCATTTGAATTTCTTTAGAGCAAGCACTATGGTTGTACTTTCAACCAAAAAGTGGCTAATTCCTCCCTATTGTAGCCACAAAATGTGTGCTTGGCCACAAGGAGAAACAGATCTGTTCCCCCTTGTAGCTAAGCAACAAGGTGGGTGCCCGCCAGATTCGGCCACTGAGTAGCCGTAGCGGTTACTAGGTAGCCGCATAGTTCTTTTTGTTTTATTACCAAAACCTAGTTTGTAACCGAAATATTGGGTTTTTTTAGGGTTGCAGCAGCTCTGGTTTTTGGCGATCACTGAGTGGTCTCACCATTGTAGCCACAAACCATTGCACTTGTGTTTTATCCACTCTTTAGCTTGGCCACAATCTGTTTTTTTTAGCTGTTTTATGGCCATGATAGTGCTTGGTAGTTGGTATGTAAAAAAGCAGGGGTACCGAAATACAACCAACTTTTCGTTTGGGCTCGTGGGACTTATGGTCAGATCTGAACGACCTCAAAAATCAATATCCAGATTTGTTAACCTAAGTTTGGATCACAAAGATCAGTCCAATGCAAGACATTGTCTTGTTAAATCCAAGGGATGGATTGAGGACAACGATCAGGTTTATAATAACGTACTTCTTGTGTTTGCTTTAATTATATAATCAGAGAATATAATGCGGAAAGTAAAGCACACAAGACACCAGAGATTTTTTTAACGAGGAAACTACAACATGTAGAAAAACCTCGGGACCTCGTCCAGATTGAACACCGCACAGTACAAACTGTCTACAAACACTAGCCTATTATAAGACTTCGGTCTGGGATGTAGCTGTTTTTACCTGGAAAAAAATGTACCGTCTCTGGGTACTTTCGTAGTGATCGGAGATCAAAGTCGAACAAGGCAAGCCTAAACCAAGGATGGTCGTTCCCACCTTGCTTCGGTCACAGAGAGGATAGAGGTTGGTCTAGGG
>JAJJMA010184632.1:0-10740 GCA_023529015.1 Papaver nudicaule | reverse complement strand
TGCAGCAAAAGAGACCACGAAGTTATGGCATATGCGACTTGCACATCCTGGTGAGAAGTCGTTACATGCATTGATTCAGCAGAATCTATTAAAGGGTGTTATAGCCTGCAAGTTAGACTTTTGTGAACATTGTATTAAGGGCAAGAAAACAAGAACAAGCTTTGGCACAGCAATCCATAGGACTGGTGGAGTTCTTGACCATGTTCATGCAGATGTCTGGGGTCCCTCCAAGCATGCATCGTTGGGAGGGAAGCATTGGTTTGTGTCGTTCATTGATGACTATTCTACGCGCGTATGGGTGTACACCATGAGGCATAAGAGTGATGTCCTAGAAGTCTTTGTGAAGTGGAAGAAGGCAACTGAGACCCAAACTGGCAGAAAGATCAAGGTACTACGTTCGGATAATGGTGGTGAGTACAAAAGTGATCCATTCTTGCAAGTATGTCAGAATGAGGGGATAAAGAGGCACTTCACAGTTAGGAAGACACCGCAACAAAATGGGGTTGCAGAACGCATGAATCGTACGCTACTGGAGAAGGTACGATGTATGTTATCTAATGCTGGACTAGGTAAAGTGTTCTGGACTGAGGCAGTTACATATGCGTGCTTCCTCATTAATAGGTTGCCATCAACTGCATTAGAAGGTAAAACTCCTATGAAGAAGTGGTCTGGTAAGCCACCTTATGATTATGACTCAGTTCATATCTTTGGTTGCCCTGCAGTGGTATCATGTTAGTGAAAACAAGCTTGATAGTCGTGTTGTTAAAGGGATCTTTATGGGTATGAAAAGTGGAGTGAAGGGATTCAAAATTTGGAATCCAGTTGAGAAGAAGATGATCATGAGTAGAGATATTACATTCGATGAGATGTCTATGGTAAAGTCTTGGGGTTCTCAGCAGGTGGAGGACAGAAGCACCAGTACTAGTAAGCCTTTGCAGCAGGTGGAGTTTGATGCAGTTCCACCAAGTCCAGCTAAGTCTGTATCTATTGAGTCTATTTCTGAAGACGAGGAGTCTACAAGGGAAGTACTACTGATGTTCCAAATGATAGTGACGTTGTTAGTGAAGAGGAACAAGGAGCAGTAGATGATACATAAGTTAAAGTTACGAAGACTGTAACACCCAGCAAACAAAGAAGGAAAATCAGAAAACCTGGATGGTTAGATGATTTTGTAACTTATGCATTACCAGTTGTTGAAAATGGTACTCCAACCACTTATGCTGAAGCTATACAAAGTGTAGAGCGTGAAGAGTGGCAAGGTGGAATGAAAGAGGAGATGGAGTCTCTTGACAAGAATGGCACATGGATTCTTATGAAACTTCCGAACGGTAAGAAGGCCATTGGGTGCAAGTGGGTGTATGCAAAGAAAGAAGGATCCCCAGTGAATCAAGTACGCTACAAGGCAAGGTTAGTTGCGAAAGGTTATGCCCAAAGAGAAGGAATTGATTACAACGAGGTGTTCTCTCCAGTTGTGAAACACTCGTCAATTTGTATTCTGTTGGCCTCGGTAGCACAATATGATTTAGACCTAGTTCAGCTAGATGTGAAGACGACGTTCTTACATGGTGATCTAGAAGAGGAGATCTATATGTCTCAGCCGAGAGGATTTGAGGTTGCTGGAAAAGAAGATTGGGTATGTAAACTGAAGAAGTCGTTGTACGGGCTGAAGCAGTCTCCTCGACAATAGTACAAACGATTTGACCATTTCATGATTGGCCAAACATACTCAAGAAGTCAGTATGACCACTGTGTGTACTTCAAGAAGCTACAAGATGGATCTTTCATATATTTGCTCTTGTATGTCGATGACATGTTGATAGCATCGAATAACAAGAAAGAGATTGATAATTTGAAACGAAAATTGTCGTCTGAGTTTGAGATGAAAGATTTGGGAGAAGCTAAGAAGATTCTTGGAATGGAGATTCAACGTGACAGAGAGAAGGGTAGAGTTTGTTTGTCTCAGAGGGCATATTTGAAGAAAGTGTTACAGAAATTTGGTTTCTGTGAAGGAACTAAACCTGTAAGTACTCCCCTTGCTGCTCATTTTAATTAAGTTGAGTGCTCGAATGTCTCCTAGTACCAAAGAAGAGCGTGAGTATATGGACCAAGACCATATGCTAATGTTGTAGGTAGCTTGATGTATGCAAGGGTGTGTACGAGGCCTGACATTTCACATGCGGTAAGTATGATCAGACGTTATATGCATAATCCTGGTAAAGGACATTGGCAAGCTGTGAAATGGATTTTGAGGTATCTTTACGATACAATTGATGTTGACTTGGAGTTTGTGAAGGAAGATGGCAACAATCAGTTGTGTGTTGGTTATGTGGATTCTGACTTTGCTGGTGATATGGACAAGAGACGTTCGACTACAGGGTATGTGTTTACTTTGTCAGGAGCACCAATAAGTTGGAGATCAATATTGCAGTCTATTGTGGCTCTCTCAACTACGAAGGCAGAGTATATGGCAGTGACAGAGGCATTTAGGGAAGCTATATGGTTACAAGGATTGCTTGATGACTTGGGTGTCTGGCAGGAACAACTTCCTGTGCATTGTGATAGTATTAGCGCCATATTTTGGGCTAAGAACCAAGTGCAGAATGCAAGGATCAAACATATAGATGTTCGGTTTCACTTTATAAGAGACATTCTTGAAGAAGAAGACATTATACTTGTGAAGATCGATACCAAGGACAACCCAACTGATATGTTGACTAAAGTTGTATCTGGAGTCAAGTTTTGACACTGCTCGAACTTGGTCCATGTTCTTCCTGTTTGGTGAGACCCTTTTGGGGTAAAGGTTCTTAGGAGCCTGGTGGAAGCCTTCTAACAAGGCCTCATAAGTGAACTACGGTCGGTTTGATTCCTTACAGAAGGATACGTAGACAGTCAATGGTCAGCCATGTGATGCAATCGATGTTGGAAGACGAAGGTGTTTTTAGCTATTGATCGTCTCATGCATAAATGCATGATCCGAGGTGGAGAATTGTAGGATTTAGGTCGGTCACAAGTTAGGAGTTTTATGGAAACTCAACTTGGTGAGTCGGTGGAATTCTAGATTATTCTAGGACATTCCATCATAGTTTACTAGGTATGTCTAGAATGTTCTTTGTAGACAAGTATTAGGAAACCCTTTACTTGCAGGTTAAGTATGTAACCTATATAAATAGAGCCCATGGGAGAACCTATAAGATATACCAGAAGCTCTTCTTCTCTCTAGGGTTTTATATATTCTCTCTGCACGATAATATATAAAAGGGAAAAATAGTAAAATGCCCTAAAATCGACTACAACAATAGAGAATTACCCTGATTCTGAAAACTTTGGAGAATTACCCTAATTTGTTAGTTTTTCCATCCAAGAGTGTTAACCCAAGCGTGCGAACTCACACGCGTGCAAAGATGACAAAATTGCCATAACACGTTCAGATGATGCCACGTGGCAAATAGATGGATGGTTTATGTCAAGGGATTCGAACCTTGGTCTCAAGCGTGGCAAGAGAAAACACTATACCACGGAGCCACAACCATTTTGTTGTTGATTTAGTCCTATATCAATACTATAAGACACATCGAAGACAACTTGGCTTAGACAAACGGACCGTTGCGATGTCGACACATGTGAGATCTGATGGTTGTGGTTCAATTGAAGTGGGTGTCTGGATGCAGGTAAAGGTGCGATGCGCCGTATCGGCTCTCCTTGAATCAATATCCCATGAATCAGCGTTTCCTTTTTAATTGGGACTCCAAAGCAAAACCTTTTGTTTGCCTTCAAAAGATAGTAAAAATTGCCGATCGATTCACTTCCTCATATCTTCATTTGCCTTTTTCTCTGGATTCAACTTCAAACCTTTGGCTTTTCATCGCAGTTCCTCATAGCAATTTTATCTCCCTTTCATTGGAGGTGGAATTTCCACGCTGAAACACAGTTTCTCTGCCCTAAGTTTTAAATCAAATTGCTTAAACAATTTTTGTCTTGCAGGGTTGGCGTGCTAACATTGGCGAAACATTGCTTTAATATGATTTCAGGTTTTGCCTCCCATCTATATCTCAGATTCTTTAGATATTGATATGGTAACCTATCCCCAAAGTAATTTTTGAAAAAATTTCCACACTTTTTACATGAGTCTGCCCTAATTCTATATTTCTGCTGTACGTGGATAAAAGTTCTAAGGGACTAACCGAATAGTTTCGTGACGATGGTTAGATAGCCTTGGAAGCAGTGGCGGAGCCAGGAAGTTGAGGTTGTGGGGGCAACATTTTGCGGCCGGAGGCCGCAAAAATTTTTTGGGCACATGAACAGTAAAAAACTAAGTTTTAGGGAAACTTATGATTTCTTGGCTGACAAGGTCCCATTTGCAAGTATGCCTTAATCTGATGCTTCTAGTAATAATTTTTCATCGGTATCCCTCCCTTTGCTTCTTCTTCTTTTGGAACTTCTTTTCATAACAAATTCTAGAGAGTTTTAGGTTTGCCTCTCGACCAGAAAGAAGTTTTGATTAAAACAAAATATCTTCCACCCAAGTTTCCTATTTTGACCCCACTAGAAAACATATTTTCAATATTACCTATCATATATGCCCCCACAGGTTAATTTATTTACCAAATTACTAAGCCTATATTGTTGTAGGGCTTTTGGCCCATGGATGTGCGGTCCAAGTAGAGACTTAGGGTTTCCCCTTTGCTTGTATATAAAGGATGTCATATCTATGTAATGATACACATCTATGAATAATATATTGTCTTTCTCCACCTCTTTTACTTCTTTACGTCATCATGCACGAGCCCTAACCTTAGAGCTACAGCCGATTTTTTTTACGAAGCCTCCTCCGCAAAGCTAAGTTTGATTTATTTTTATTTAATTTAATTATTAAAATTCATAATCTAAGTTATGATTTGATTAATTATAATTTTCTTTTTGCTTTGCGGGCGACGAAAAACACGAGATCTATCCTTGCTGGAAGAGTATCTGTATCGTACTAGTGTTTTTCCTTTCAATCAAATTACGTGCGACATCCAAGAGTTTTTAAACATTCAGAGGTATTAAACCTTTCACTGGGTGAAGCACAACATCCTGAGGTATGCCTAACCTTGACATTTGATTGCATGATTATGTCGGTGATTTTTGTTTCTGTGTTCAAGTTAGATTGGAAGCCATGTGATGTATGTGCTATGTCGTTTGTCTCATATAGACCATGTATGCTTTGAATTATGTCGTGTGTGACTATATGGGCTATCACCGTACCTCCGTAGCAACTGCACCTACGAGTCCATGGTCTAGTGTTCAATGTTTGGGCAACGTATAACAACAATCCACTCGAAGAGAAGAAAAGAAATAAAAAAAAAAAAAAACACAGGAAGATAAAAAAAAAAAAAAAAAAAAAAACACAGGCAGTTGAATTCGAAGGCCAAACAGACCTATTTTTAGTTGGCGCCTAGTTTGGGCCTAATGTTAGCTGGCCCAAATTTAGTTCATGTTAGTAACCAGGTGGTCCACCCATATCCGGTGTAAAACCGAGTCCAGTTTTGGCCAAGACCGATTCCTGTACCGAGTCAGATAAGGCTGATTCCTGAACCGAGCCGTGTTCCTGTTGCTGACTAGGATTAAATTTTGTACACGGCCGTTTTGGTTTTAGCTATACGAAATCAGAACCAAAGTCTGTTTGACCACCGACAGTTAACCTTCATATGTATTTGTGCTTACTTGCTTATTATTGTAAACATGTATTTTGTTTTTATTTATTTTATTAATATATAAGCATGAGCACGTGCATTTTTGCATTCCACTACGCATCGTCGACGTCCGATTCTTAGTGAAACATGTGGCTAGTAAACTGAACCCATTGGGCGTTATCAGTCGAACCACCACAAGCCTTGGCCTAGTACCGGAAAGACTAGTCTAACTATGTCTAAGGTATATTTTGCTAAGGTAACCCAAGCCTACCTGAGAATTAGTGGAACCTGCATGCATGTAGTTGAACATAGACACTTGACCACTAGGTTGACTTAAGCATTTCATTTTTATGCTATGTTGTGAAACCTTTTGGTGTATAAATTGTGTTTGCCATGCTTGCCTTTGATTTGGTGTGCTAGTATATTATACCATGCTTTGGCTTGCTAGTCTATTATACCATGCTAGGCTATAATTTGATTTGATAGTCTGTTACACGATGCTTTGGTCTGCTGGTTTGTTATGAGAGTAGCTGATCATTCTAGATCCAGTACATTAATTCGATCCTACCAGACCTACACGTAGTAGTCCAGCCCGAGATGTTATACCCAACAAGTTCTTGTAGTGGTTAGTACGAGCTTTTCACAAACTATTGTTACAACCTATTGGTTCAGTCCACAGGGCATGTAGGCCCTATACTCACTTGTATCCAAGTTCACCCTATTGGGCTAGTTCAAACGTTCACCAATGGGCCTCCATTATGTTAGAGTTGTTGTGCCAACATACTTTGTTTGTAGCAAGGCCTCCAATATTTAACGGTCAAAGCAGGGCCTCTATGTTAATAGAAAGGCCTTCTATATTTTCGTAGTAGGGCCTCCAATAGTTTATGGGCTACCACTATCGGACTACAATGGCTTGCCTACATTAGTTTTGTACGAGATACAAATCTTTCCTAGCTGAAGCAATGATTATAGTAAACATTCGGTTGATTAGTCTGGTAACTTTATGAATTGCTTGCTTCCATCACGTGTTTACTTTTTCTAATATCATATGCTTGGTACATATTCCTTGTCTATCAATGTTATATATGTACTATTTAAATGTCTAGCTGATAGTGGAACCACCAACACTATCTTAAGAAATCGACAATTGTATTAATTCTTACAATACCTCTGTGACTACGATGATTAAATCATCTCAAGTGATTATTGAGCGAGGTAATGCTCAATTTTTTTGTTGCCAAATAGCACAAAGGTTAAAGTCACAGAAACTCTATATGCACCAAGAGCTAAAACGCACCTTGTTGAATTTTTAGGATATCCATGCAAGCAATTATCCTTCGAAAACCAATTTTGAAAATGGAATTGAATAATATTATCTCTAATGCAAAGAAACGCATTTTAGAGAAGTTAATGACTCACTCTTGTGGTTTGTGCACCACTAAGATAAGGATTGTCGAATCCTATATTGTTACGAACAATGAACTGTTGAAAAGTGACTCTTACAAGCTTTGGCACGAACGGTTGGGGCACCCAGGTCGTATGATGATCTGTGTTTTAAAACTCACACAGACGTCCATTTTCTAGAATAAATGGGACAAAATATTGTTATAATGTAGAAAACATTGTGCTATCTAAAGTAACTTATGCACAATTTTTGCCTTCTAAAGTAAGTGAAGTGCAATCTTCGCCTTCTAAAGTATTTGAAGGGTATTTTCTCCCATTTTACTTGTTGTCCTTGTCTAAGGCACATTACTTATTTTCCAAAGCTTTCTATTTAGCAAAGACATGATCGAGACCATCATAAGCTAAAGATATTAAAGAAAAAATTCCATTTTTACGAAAAATACAAGGTGATATTTGTGGACCTATACAGCCAGAGTGCGGATCATTCATGTATGTTATGGTTCTGGTTGATTCTTTTGTCCACAAGAAATGCTGCATTTTCAATGCTCCCAGCACATACTATACATTTAAGGGCTCACCACCCTGATTATCTAATTAAGTCTACCAGACTTGACAATGCTGGAGAATTTAAATCTAAAAGATTTATGTCTAACGAAATTGACATAGAGCATCTCGTACCCCATAAAAACACAAAATGGTCTCGCAGAAGCTACCATCAAAAGGTTTAGATGATAGCTAGGGCACTGGTTATGCGCTACAAACCTGCCTGTAACTGCTTGAGGGTACGTCATATTGCATACAGCCTTACTTATTCGCTTTATACCCACTGCTAGCCAACCATTTCATGCGTACCAGTTGGTAACTGGATATGAGCCTGATATTTTGTATTTACACATATTTACGCATTTTTGGTTGGACAGTATATGTGCCTATTACGCCCCCACAGCGTACAAAGATGGGTCAATAAAGACGAATAAATATTTATGTTGGTCCGCTAATTTGAACCTTTGACAGGCGATCTCCTTACCGCTAGATTTGCGGATTGTCACTTTGATGAGACAACCTTCCCGTCGTTAGGAAGAGGTAAGAAAAAGGATTACCTAAGGGAATGACATGAATTGTCGTGGTGTGTTTCCCACATTGTCTCATCTTGATCCCCACACTTCATGATATGAACAAGAATTATCGATATTCAGAAAGTGGTTGTTTTAATTGCCTGGTGCATTTACTGATATCGTTAAAGTGACGAGATCACACATACCAACTACAAACGTGCCTGCAAGGTTAGAAATCCTTAGCTAAGGATATGCACCATAAACCAAGGTGTTGCAACTACACTTTGTGGAAGTGTGGTTGAGGTCGTGGCTCCATCAAGGATGTTGGAGAGACCACTAGGTTCGATTAATACTCAACTAGAAAGAAATTGGTTGAGTAAGGCACATTCAAACTATTTATGTCATCTGAAATCATCTCATAAGATTGTCTCTAAATATGTCCATAAATCAAACTGGAGGACGCTCCAAAGTTTTAAATGATTCTAGAGAACAATGAAATCCCGTTGGATTATGAGAATGCACATGAGTCAAGGAAATGATCATGCATGCATAGTAATGATATAATTCATATATAGTTGCTCCAGAAGTAGAGCACGATGAGATCGAACCATGCTTTATATTGATTAAATAAAGTATATTGGCCTACGCAATCCAGGAAGAACTAAGTTCTTTGACAAATATACAGGTATTTGGTACGGTAGTGCTAACCCACCAAGTGTAAATCCTGAGGGACATATATGATTATTTGTCACAAAGAGTAGTGAGAAAAATGAAGTCTTAAAATACAAAGACTCGCCTTTTGGCGCGAGGTTTCTCACAAACCCCTGGATCGCTTATAAAGTTTTTGCTAGTCTCAGAAAGACTTGAAATTCAGTTTATTAATGTGGTTATATCATATCTCTATGGGGATCTTGATTCAGAGATATTCATGAAAGTGTCACATGACTTTACATTACCCAAATCAAGTAACTCTAAACCACGGAGTGCGTTTGCAACTCATTTGAGACGCTCACTTTGCGGATAAAGACAATCCGGGCGGATGTGGTATACCCGTCTAAGTGATTATTTGATTGGGAAGGGATATATAGTTAGTGTACCCCTGCGCATTTATAAAGAAAACGAGTTCCGGATTTGGCTGTCATTGTCTACGATATGAACACAGTAGGCACTATTGACGAAGTTACAGAAATCACGAGCTATTTGAAATCCTAATTTGAGATGAAAGATCTTGGGAAAACTCTGATGTATCTACGATTTAAACTAGAACATTGAGTTTTTGGAATTTTAATCCACCAGTCTGCATATGTCCAAATGATACTCAGGCAATTTGATATGGACAATGTGCATCCGGCTAGCACTCCCATGATTGGTCGAAGTTAAAATGTACATAAATATCCATTTCGTCCAAAGAAAGGCGACGAAGATGTGATGGGAACTGAATATCCCTATCTAAGTGCAATAGGCGCATTATTACACTTAACACAATGTACTCGACCAAATTATCTCGTACTCAATGAACTTGTTAGCTAGATAAAGCTTAGCGCCAACGCAGATCTATTGGAATGATATCAAGAATATCTTTCGACGCCTAAAAGGTACCATTGGCATGGATTTGTTTATCCCTATGAAAACGCAAGAAGAGTTTCTAATGTAATTGTAACTTCTTACACTGAAACCCCATATACTATTTTGGTTGGTTTTGCTGATGATGGGTACCTCTCCACCCACATAAAGATCGATCCCAAACTGGATATCTGTATATCCTGGAGATTGACCTAGATAACCCTAGTGGCTACCTCCATGAACCACTTTGAGATCATTATCCTACATGAGATGGTTCGTGAGTGTATATGTTTAAGGTCTATCATTACACATATTTGAGGGACTTGTGGTTTGAGTTCTACCACTGAAGAGCCAACTTGCATTTACGAATATAATGCAGCTTGCATAAATCAAGCAAGGGTATATCAAGGGTGATAACACAGTGTATATCACCGATGTTATTTACAATCAGCAACAAGAGTGTCTTCTGATATCGTGGCAGAATTATTTACTAAGTCATTGACTAAGTCCACATTTGAAGAACATGTGAGAAGTATATTACTAAAAGAAACTATCTGAACTCCCATGATTACATGTGAAAGGTATAAGACTAAATGAATTGTCTGATTCCCATGATTGCATAACTGCAGAGGACTAAGAACTTGTCTAACTGCATTGGACTAAAGGAAGTGTCCCACAATATTGGACTAAAGAAATTGTCCAAACTCCCATGACTGTTTTGTACTAGAGAAATTGTTCAGCGTCAGGGGGAGCATCTAGTGGTACGTTGTACTCTTTTTCCCTTCACTGAGGTTACTTTTTCCCACAGGGTTTTGTTACTCAGCAAGGTTTTTAATGAGACAATTACAATACCAGAAGTGCAATCGAAAATTTGTTGATTATGAAGGAACAATAATCTATTCTTCATCGAAAGTAATCAGGGAGAGACATGGTGGACGTGTAAGTCATCACCTATCGTCACTTTCGAAAAGCTCATGACTAATGAAATAGTCTAGAGAATACCCAGAATGAAATCAGGGGGAGATGCCGACATCAGGGGGAGGATC
>JAJJMA010184599.1:0-10299 GCA_023529015.1 Papaver nudicaule | reverse complement strand
TTCACCCCATCAAAGAATGAACTCCACATTAAGCTTTCAAAGTATTCTTCTCCAATGTCCTCAAACGAGCAATCACTTCCTCCCATGTTCGAAGGCTGCAGGAATCCTTCGGCCATCCATAGTTGAATAAGAGTCTGCTTGCTTAACTCCCAATCTTTGGGGAAGATCGAGCAGTAAGAGAAACACCGCTGCAAATGAGGTGACAAGTTATCATAACTCAATTTTAAGACAGGTATAATTTTGCTTTGACTTTCATGTGTGTTCCACACATCATTTTCTCTAATAGATAACCAATTGCTCTCTTTTGTTTTTCGAGTGCATTAGGCTACCGAGAAACTTTGCCGCTAGTGGTAGACCACTACACTTATTAGCGATCTCTTTTCCGATCCTTGTCATCTCTGGATTCTGCAGTGCTCCACCGGGAGAAAAGGCTTTTCTCTCCATGATAGACCAACACTCATCTGCTTGCAACTTTTGTAAGAAGTACGGAGGAATACTCCCCTTCACAACATCCGCAGCCTGCCTTTTACGTGTAGTAATTAATATTTTACTCCCTTGAGCTCCAACCATCAACGAACTTTGTAATAATCGCTCCCATTGCTCGCCATCCTCATTCCACACATCATCAAGGACTAGCAAGTACCTTTTCCCAGTCAACTCTTCACGGACTTTGCGAACCAGTACATCGAAATTTGATAATTCACTGAATTTTTGCTGAGTTATGGACTCCATGATATCTGATAGAATCCTATAAACATTGAATTCATCAGAAACACAAACCCATATTTTTGGTTCAAAGTGTTGTCTTACCGAATCATCATTGTAAACCAGCTGAGCAAGTGTCGTCTTTCCAAGTCCTCCCATCCCCACTATAGATACGACATGAACGTTTTCAAGATGATGGTCACTATTGCTTAGTGATTCCGATGATGATGTGACCGTTGTTAATATGTTTATAAGCTTATTTTTGTCATCTTCCCTTCCTACAATTTGTGATTGGCTCGGAAAGGATGTGGTTTGTCGGCTTCGTCGTTCACTACTTTCCCCATGAGCAATAGCTGTACCGCTAGGAATAGTTTCCAAGTGAAACTTTTGCATAGCTTTCGCAAGCTCATCGACTCTGTTATTAACTTCCTTGATTTTCTTAATTAGCTTGCACCGATTTGCAATTGGGTTGGAAGATGAAACGAAATCACGGGCCTTAGAGCAAGCACTATGGTTCTCTATTTGGGGAGACTTTGCTATTGAATGGCGAAATGCAACCACTATGGTGCAAAATTTCGCCATTCAATGGCAAAATTGGTCGAGTTTGCCATTGCCTGCTAGGGGTTCGTAGCAGGCAATAGCAAAGCCGAAGCGAGGCGGAAATCCAATTCCCGCAGGGCGGAAATCGGATTTCCGTAAAATTTTCAAAAATCCTTATAATATTTTCTCTGCGGAAATCCAATTTCCGTAAAATTTTGTGGCGGAAATCCGATTTCCGTCTCCAAATAGCTAAGACCACCGTGGTTGCCATTTTTTCGCCATTTCTGCCTTTCCCTTTTGCTATTGAATGGCGAAGGCTTAGGCCACCATAGTGCTTGCTCTTATACATCAAGCTCCCTCTTTCTGTCCGACGCAGGGTTTCATAAGAGAACTCATCCACAACGTCACCCGCATCATATGCAACATCCTTGAGCCTTTTCAGCCAAAGTCGTAACTCATTGTTCTTATCTTTCTTCTCCTCAGCATCAGCTATTTTAGCATGAATTATCTCTAAATTGTCTTGAAGCTTCTTCAAGTCATCTTTGAGACTCCAAGAGAAACAAACTTTTTGGGCAACAGCGGGGATCACCAAATTCTTTAATACTTCTAGGACACCGCCAACAAGAATTCCTTCAATCGCCATTAGAAGATATTAATTTGTATAGAAAAGATAGCACTTGACAGGATACAGAAGATTGTGAAGATGTAAAGAAGATTGAGGAAAAATGAAGAAGCTTTAAAGTTCAGTTGAATGTTAAGGTATACTATCTATTCGAGTATTGCAATGTATTTATCTTTGGAAGGTTTGGGTAGAAAATTCACCATACAAGAATTATGTGGACACAGTCTTACTACTCAATAGCTGCCACTTACTTTCATTGCACCCATTGTTTACTGGTATACAGCAATAATGGTCTATCCCCACTAGCACAATCAGTGGGTTTCTAATCTCAACTAGTCCATTTCATTTTCTCATCCAGGACATTTCGGTGAAATTGGGGCATTTCAGCTCTTAACCCCATCTAAAAGTGAAAGCCGTTAAAGTAATAAACGATTTCTACTTTCTTTTGATTTTTGAGATCATTAATATTGAAATTCTTGATTTTTTTATATATTGTTTTTGTAATTACATGTGGATTCGTGCCATTTCTCTGGCTCTTACTAGTATTATACAGCAGCAGACACTAGTCTCTCAAACTTTAATAGTAGACTCGCACTACATTTTATCTCTTTTTCTTTTTCTTTTTCTCTTTTACTTTTAATTTCCACGAATAATCAATAGCCGCCTATGTTTACTAGTACACGGCAATAATGCAGCAGGCCTAAAAAAAGTATTTGTATGCAATCATGTTCAAACCAATTTCACACAAGAAATAGATACCAAACATGAATATCAGTCATCATCCATTAAGACCACCTAGTGGACTGAGTTGCTACGTGTTCTGTTCTACTTAATAATAACTACGCATGCGATGCATCAGAACAATAAAAACTTCTCAAGAAAGATTAATACCTTTGATTGTTCTGTGAGGCCTTTTCCCAAACACTTTCGATGCACAGTTTTGCAGGTGTTGAGAGGTATGTTATGTATGATTCCATCCATGCAAACTTGAGTATAACAACAAGATACCTAGCAATTCTAATCCCACTGGAACTCAAAATTAACATTCAAGAATTAATGTCATCCATTAAAATCAGAGGCAAACGACAGCTACTCCCAACTGTTTTCACCGTGAATGATTTAACTAAACCCTGTAACACTTCAGCAAACCAATCCCCAATTCCAACAGCATCCGATTCAATATAAAATCAGTCAGATGAAAGGAGTAAATATATAGGGATATTTAGACTTTGGGTCCCAAGTTTATTACCAATATTGCGTTTGGGTCCTAAAAGTTCAATATTAGAGTTTGGGTCTCAGGACCGTAGCTGACCGTCTTGATAGTTAGCAATTTTGGTTAAATACGGAAATGACCAACTAAATATTAGGCTTTGATTTATTTACTAACCCAATTTTCTGTTCGATCGATTCACACACCCAATTCTATCAATATCGGTAACTCGAGAAATTCAGCAGATCAATACTATCGAAACCCAAATTTAAATTTATGAATATCCATAATATCGAGAGTAGCTGATTGGAATAAAAAACAAACATAAATACTAAAATGAACATAAATTGAAATCAAGGACATGGAGCTGCAACAACCCTCATCTAATCAATTACCCCCACTGCAACAACTACCACCCACCGGCAACACTCAATTGAAATCGTTCCTGTGAATTCAATTTTTGAATTGGCAAAAATGCGATTAACACCGATTATCACTATTTGCTACAATATCAAACACATTTTTTTTCTAAAATTAGTACAAAATGATCGAAATCAACCGATTATCCCATCACCATTTTAAGGCGAAAAAACAAAAAAGATTAAGACGTTTACCAATTCTGAAAGAGGAAACTTGAAATTTGAATGTGGATCTTGGAAGACAAGACTATACGAATCGTTAATTTGATCAATCTGTTCACACAGAGCCTTGATCGGTCGATTCCTCCAACAATTTTACAACTAGCTTTTTCTAGATCTACACAAAATTCACGACCAATATAAACCATGTATTCCACAGTTATCACTAGATTACCGTAAAACGGTGGGGGGGCCGACCGAAAGGAGTTTTTTTAGTAACGTTTGTTTCCGTTCCTAATTCTCTGATATGTGTAACAGGGACAGTTATATCCGTTGCTAAATGTCTGAGACCAATGGGCACGAATACCCGACCCGTGGATCCTTTCTTCTCCACCCGCGTCTAACCCGCGCAGACCCGTTTTTCTGGGTTAATTTAATGGAGGTTTTGAATTTTTTTGATCTTGAAATCTGTTTTGTAGATGGTCTTTTAGTGATATATCATATCAATTTCACCATCCTCTTCAATTCGAATCTGAAAATCAAGAAATTGCATAAACAATGTGGGTTTTTGGGACATCCATATGTGACGGACAGAAGTTGCATCTTCTTATCACACAGAGGACTCCCTTCGGTCGTCCAATTATTACTTTCCCATCTAAATCTCTCCATAGTTCTAGAATGTTCTTCTTTTCTTCGGCCTGTATTACATGGTATTGTGAGGGCCGAAATTCGGCCCTAAAAAAAAAAGGAGTTAGGGGCCGAATACACATTCGGCCCTAAAAAAATAAGGATTTAGGGGCCGAATACGTATTCGGCCCTAAAAAAAATAGGGGCCGAATGCACATTCGGCCCAAAAAAAAAATTAGGGGCCGAACTGTTCTTCATTCTCAGGGAAAATGGAGCATTCGGCCCCTATTCTGGGTTTTTTTAGGGGCCGAATATGGCTCTGAAAGTGCGTTTTTTCGACGAAATCTCTCGATTCACCCATGGAAACAACATAATAATTCAATCACACACCATAAGACTCAAATATGATGAAATGGGTTTGTGAAATTATCTTCGAATCGCGACCATTTCTTCTTTTTCTCACTCGATTCGATTTGAAGTTGAACTTGGGCAAGAGTGGGTTCATCCGGAGATTGTGGTTTTTTGGATCGATTTCCAGCCTTTGTTTTAGACCTCGCCATGTTATATAGAACGCACGCGATTAATTTTCCTAAATCGACGAGTTTCGATGATTTCGCGACGAATTTCGTTGTTTTGGATTTAGAGAAGAAGAAGAAGAAGAAGAAGAAGAAGAAGAAGAGATTTTTTTTTTTTGTTTTAGGAATAGGATTAAGAATATATAGGTTAATTAGTTAAAGGGTATACTAGTCATTTCAAGTGTTAATTGAGGGATAACTTAGTCATTTCATAGCAAGGGCTAAAAAGTAATTTTGAGGGCGGGAGGGCTTGCAGAATTTTGGGACGACTCAAAGCATGTTTCTTAGTGAATATGGACAATTGAAATTCGTCATCCAGGTAAAAAGAAGAAAACGCCACTTGAAATTGCAACCGTAAATTATTGAGCTAATATCTTAAATACCGTGTCAATTTGTTTGAAGACTAATTTGTTACAAATGTTATAGGGGTTCGGTAATGTTGGTTACTGGGGCGAGGTGGTGGTAAGGTTGTTGCCGTGAGTGTGTGACTTCACCGGTGCAGTTAAAAATCCTAATAGCATTGATTGATATTTCTGCTTTGATTAAGCACAGAGAGACTACTACATGACTGTGGCGTTCTCATTCCCTGTGCTCTTGGAGGTGTTCTTCACAAGTTTGTCACTTTCCTTTACAGCATGTGTTTTTGTATTGTGTCTTGAAACGGTACCAGTAACCATTTTATTAAATTTCTTATAGGGGCAATGCTGGAGATGTGAAGGCCAAATTAATTATTAAAACAATAACAGGAATACCAAATAAATCAACCACATTGAAAGTTCAACAAATCTCAAATATTAGAGCTCGAGGCCCCACCATAGAAATATCAGCCAATAAAAATCGTTTATTTCCCAAAAAACGCGCAGGGTAAAATCGTACTCTTTGTTTAGCCTAATCATCCTAAACCTAAACTCACTTCTTTTCTGTCGTCGTGATTTGTTCATCTTCCTCTTGCAGCGTTCCGATAACCCTCCTCTTCTTTCTACCTCTCCTTTTTCATGCCGCATCTTCTTTTCTTCTCCTGTTTTCTGATCCACAAACCACTTCTTTTTCGTTCAGGCTTAAATAATGCAACTGTGTAGACGAACAAGAAGAAATTAGGGTTCAGGATTTACCCTTTACAGGTTAAAATTCACATTTCCTACACTCAAAATTAGGGTTTTGTATTGGTAATTACAGAAGCAGCAGTCTATGGTAATTACCATGTCACCATTAGTTAAGTTTTAAGAAAGAAAGTGATGTCCAGACCTTTTCTCTCATAAGAAATAGAGAGAACCAAAGTTCATCATTTTGTAGTTTTCTGTTTCTTTGGAGTATAAACCTAATGCTACAACATGAGTTAATTTTTCGCAGAAAAGTGGTGTGTCCCGACTTTTTCTCTAATAAAATACAGAGAATCAAAAGTAGAAAAGAAAAAAATACCCATCTTACTAATTAAACTTTGCTTGGACAGGGAAATTCTACATATCCTCTAAAGAAAGGTACATTTCTAAAAACCCAAACTAATTGAAGCTACATCTTTTCAAATGTCCGAGTCCTTTACAAAAAATCTTAGTAGCAAAAGTTTACAGTGACCAATTGAAGCTAACAATGTAATTTAACGCTCAGGACCTCTCACAAAACTCCGCCACGTGAAATCACTCTCCCAGCAAGAGGAGGCAACTTTGCTGCATATCCACAATTACCGAAGCCAGAAAGACGATTGCCGATATTTTACAGGGGGTTAGTCAATTGTGACTTAGATAGATTTCTAGGGAATTCCCAATTCCATTGTTATTCAATAGAGATTTTAGGAGAGTCTCTAAAAATCTTTTGTTATTGGATAGAGATTTTTTTTTTAAGTCATTTAGATTCTCTAGAAATCTATGTTATTGCATTGAGACTTTTTGAGAGTCACTCAAACACCCTTGTTATTGGATTGAGACGTCAAAATTATTGATTTGTTAATTTTAGAGATTTTGGGAGACTTTTTTAGAAAAATAGGCATGCTAGAAATCTCTCCTCCATAGGTGAGATTTCGGAAGACTTGCATTTTATGTTTGTGGAGATGAAAGATGGTGGCAAAAAATTGTGATTTCATGGTTTGACATCATTATACTCATGGTGGCACGAAATTCCACTATGGAAGAATAAGATACTCCGCTAATGTAATACCACTATATGGAACACGTATATAGCATTTGGAGTAGAAATGCCAAAAAACCAATTTTAGTCCATCAATAATTATCGGATTATGGTGCTTCATTGCACATTTCATTTTTATCTTCATTGCACATTTTGTTTTTTTTCTTCATTGCACATTTCGTTTTTTTCTGCTAGTAGCTCACTCAAATGCTGCAAAATAAACAATTGTTAAGAAGATATATTTTTAAGAGATATTTTGAAAACAATTGGTAGATGTTATTTTGATTAGTTATTATCTTTTTTTTTTTGTCTCTACAAATCTCAAAGACTCTCTAAAATTCACTAGAATTGTATCTACGAATCGCTAAAATACTCTCAGAGAGTCACTGGACATTTCTCAAAAAGTCAATGGAAATCCCTAGATTATCAGAGAATCTCTGAAAGTCATTGAAATAAAAAGTCACTGAAAATCTATAATTCTCATTTGACTACCACCCTGTAAACCAAGTGGGAATCAGGATACAATGTACTGTGGCTTCCACTATTCTAACAACCAAAAATATTATTCTCTCAATTCCGGTTCAACCAATATTTTTCTCAACTATTGAATAATATGAACAGGTTCTGAACAAAAAAATCAGCCAAGCAAAGGATATCGATGTTGCTGCAGAAAATGGGTGGTACTACCTTGGTTGCCACAACTACACCACTAAATTGGTGGGGTGCAGGGATCTTTGGTGCCCTAGCTGCAAAGCCCAGGTCAGTGATCCAGTTCCAAGGTTCGTAGTGCTACATGTTAGTCATTTATCCTAAAATAACCGCACATGGACAACCTTCATAACAATTAACGGCATATCTATTTTTGTGGCGATGGACCATGAGGTACAGAAGGTGGTCCAAGCACCTGCACTTGATATGGTCAGGAAGGGAGAGGTACATATATATCATTTAAACTCAAACCACCAAACACTGAATTGTTATTCATCCATTTATAATTGTACATTCCTTGGTGATTTATTTCTCGATACATCCTCTTCTATTTTGTTATGCCATATGCGAAATTGGATAACTATTTTTACCTTGCATAGCTTTTCTCACAATCTTACAAACCACACCTTAAATCTTTTTTTACATGCTTACTCATTCTTTTATACTGTTCATAGAAATATATAACCTCTTTTTGTTACTTAGTGTGTGCTATGAAAAAAAATTAATAAATTTTATTTTCGGTATACAAAAAATTATATTTGTTGGTAAGTAATAAAGTTGTACTATGTTGGCCAGTATGCGGGTGACAAACCCACATGTTGCACACGATATATGGGAAGTGATGTGGTGTGTGGTGACAAAGTAAGCATCATGTTTGGCTTAGTGGACATGTTTTTGAGTTGGGCAAGTTGAAGGATACTTAGCCCTTCCACGACTAATTTCTTATCGCAGATGGGCATGGAAGAGGAGGAGGAGAATATGCAAGTGGATCCAGAAACAAAGGATTCTCCCGAAAAAGATAATGATATGTAATGATACAAAGTTCTGTGTTAATATTCTTACTGAAATAACTTTGTTTAACATTGGATAGGGATGTAATCATTTTTAACGGTGTTGGTGTATTAAATAGATCTTTTCCGCCTCTGTAAATATCGTCAGATGATTACACCGATTATTACGATTCACAGGAGCGGTATAATATACTAGAGAAAAAACAAGGAACGTGATTTGGAAGATGAGTAAAACAAGGAACGTGTGTCATCTTTGGTTGAATATATATATATATTGGTTATAAGTGTGTCTCGTCTTCGTAGTGATCATAGTTCTTGACGTAATGCGACAGCATGAGGTGAGATTTTCTTTTTTATAACAGTAAACCAGCATTGGTTGATTTGATAGTCATGTTTCCAGCAAGATATTTAATTAAATTTGTCATGTAAACTAACACTACACGAATTCCAGTTTTTACCAACAGCAGCATTAGTCACGGTTTGCATTTCAGCAACGTGCATACGTTGTTGGGAAGCTCGTAACGTCTTCAATGGTTACTGAAAATGCGATCTGTTACAGTGCTCCGTGTTTTTGGTGGTGCAATTACCCGCCTACCCTCAATATTTGGGTGCACTTCCTAAGTTAGCCTCGACTTTTCTTTTCCCCGCCCCACTTTTGGGCTGATGAAATTTCAACCCCAGCATCGTAACAGAACCGGATTTTTATTTCAACGGATTAACTTAATACCACAGATCCGAAAATAAGAAAACCCAAAAGAAAATCAAAGAAAAATTATCAAACCATTTATTATTTCTGAATTAGCTCAGCTGTATGTCCAACACCAACAACTTAAGCTGCCACATCCACTCATTTCTCTCCCTGGTTTCTTTTTCTCCACCGGATTCTTTTCTATCACCAGTTTCTTTCCCTGCCGACGTCGATTTTGACGGCCAAATTCGTCGAGCACAGTGAGATTTAGCGTGCGGGAACTTCATCAACATCATTGAATCAATCAAATCTTCTATGAAATATCGATTTGGAAACTGGTTTGAGTTTAGTCGATTTCTTATAGAAGGATTGAAACTGATTTCAAATTTTGGATCTGACGATGCTCTATTGGTTAAGGTATTTCACTTGTTTCCCTTTGAATTGGAAATTTACAACATCTATAGTCGAAACCATTGAGTGTCAATGATTAAATTTCTGGTTATGAGTATTGAAGGTCTGAATCTCTCAGATCTGTTTGCTGTTGTAGGATTTTTGCTGATTTGTCTGATTTTTGCGTTTGTTGATTGTCATTAGAAATGTAGATGTGTTTTAAGTTCATGGGCACCAAAGAAATCATACAGAAAATCTAAAACATTACAGCCAACTAGTTATTCATAAGCAAAAACATTACAGCCTACATAGACTTATAATAACACTCTGAAACTGAAAACTGCTTATTTCCTTTATCTATTTCACCAGCAGTCTTATAACTCTATTGCATATAGAGTTGGATTTGTTGAAATTTAGGAAGAGAATTTATTAGATGATAGAATGTAGATATGTTATTGCAGAATACAAGCTAAGAAAAGCAGAATCAGAAAAACAAGTATCCCAATTGATTATAGAGCTAGAGAGCCTTACATTGCCTAGTGCTATATTGAGCAATAACAATACAAAACTGCACAATACTATATTGAGCAATGTAGTGCTAGTGTTATGGTGCCGAATCCCTTTCAGTTAAGGACAGAATCTCGTTTACCACCAGACTACATTACATTGCCTAGTGCTAGTGTCTATAAACTCAGCTACCCTATGAGAAATCTACCTACATTCCATCTGTTTATTGGTTGTTTG
>JAJJMA010184590.1:12557-31596 GCA_023529015.1 Papaver nudicaule | reverse complement strand
ACACGTGTCTCAATGGTACTTTACCCTCTACACGAGGACTTATATGTGCATACCATTCGGGGTCTTTTATTTGCCTACCATTTGAGGACTATGCCCACCATTTGAGGACTTTTTATACCTAATTAAATAGGAAATGGAGGTTGAATCAAAATGCAAACGACTAAATAGTTTCTTTATTTTATTATTCTGAGAAAGATCAACACATTTTTCATGCAATACAAAGTCTAATTGAGGTGCTTTAAACTTTTTCCTTCGACAGGAGTACTCAACCTTTGTCCTTCAAGATTCATCAGACTGAAAGTGTTACTCCCTCTGTCACAGTTTAACTGTCCTCATTACTCTTTTCATTTGTCTCAAAAATGTAACCAGCTTCTAATTACATCTGTATTTTTCCAACAAACTCGCAGATATACCCTTAAAAAATATCTAGATAAAGTGGAAACAAATTCATAAATATATATTCTTATTACAATATTTATATTCTTTTTCCTTTTATAGTTATTAAAAATAAAGTCATATATTTTCTCTTTATTATTTCCTACCTAAAAATAGAAATTCATTTATTTATACTCTCTATATTTAATATGGGTATACTCGTACATTCAAATAATCTCCTTATTTTTTTTGATTTAGTCAAAGCGGTCAATTAAATTGAGACGAAGGGAGTATTTCCGAGGGTTTTTTCGATGACATAAGGTCCCGACCAAAACGTCCCTTCCTCGGAGACTGTTTTGGCGACATTTCGCGAGTTTTCTCGTTTACAACCTCTTCAGATAATACTGGTTTGTCGAATGTTACTGCGAATTGTTCTCTCCCCTCGCCATACGGATTCTGCCCCCTGCTGGTGGATGCTATAGCCAATTTTTGCTTCGAGTCTTTTGTAGTGCCTTTGGCCATTCTCGCTTCAACTTCTGCGATGAATTTCTTGATGCTGGACTCTGTTATCCTCGGTTGCTTAGCTGATCCCTCAGAGACAAGTGTCGAGCTTTCTCGCTGCTAGACTTCTATTTCTTACAAATTTGAGCCTCGGCAGGGTCTCCCAAGATTTCTGCTATTCGTGTTGGTGTAGGGAACCTTATTCTTCTATGAAGTGTAGAGGCTACTATCTTTGGACCGTGCAGCCAGGGTCTCCCCACGATAGCAGTATACGGTGCGTCGATATCTACCACACAGAATGTTGTGAGTAGGTCGAGTTTACCTACATGAATCATCAGTGTCTGTTCTCCTCTTGGCACTGATGGTTTCCCGTTGAATCCAAATACATTGTATGTCGAGGGTACCAGAGTTGCGTCTTTGCCGAATAATCGATCATATGTTCTTCCGAAGAGTATGTCAACCGAACTCCCCGGGTCTACTAAGACTTTTGCCATTGCCAATTCTTCAACAAGTAAGGTTATGAATAGTGGGTCATTATGCGCTCCACCCCCCCCCACACACACACACACACCCACCACCACCACCACCACCACCAGACACACATCTGGAATATCTGCCGCAGAAAAGAAGACTAACTGCTTCTGCCACTCTTCCATAGATTTTTTGATGGCTACGCTCATAATTTCCTTGCCTTCGAAGTTTCTTTTATGAATTATGTCAGTTATGCTGCTCTTGAAACTACTCTCGGTCATCTCTGCGTGAATTATTGAATTGCAATCGTTGTATCTTGGGACATCTCTGCCTATTGTTATTGTGTATGCCTCTGCACGCTTTTTCTCTTCTTTGGGTTGTGGCTCGACTGGAGGTGGACTTGGCAGGCTTAGTAAATGATCAAATTTCCCTCCCGAGATGAAATGGTGAACCTGGTCCTGTGCAATGACGCAGTTCTCTGTCGAGTGCCCATAGAATTTGTGAAACTGACAAAAATCTTGCGCGTTCCTAGTGTGTTGTGGTTGGATTCCCCTGCTCCTGGGATAACGAATTTCGCTCGCCCATTCTGACTGTTTGATGCATTTTAGGGCTGTTTCGAGAGATACGCTTAGCTTCGGAAGCTGTCTGTCTCGAAATTGGGGAAATCCTGGTCTTTGCGCTCCAAATTTTCGGTTTCCCTCGTAACTCCTTCGTGAATTGTTTCCTTCGTAACTTCCTCATGAGTCATTTCCCATGTTGTCATTGTACTTTCTACTATCGATGTATCTCTCATCGCCGAATTTCCCTTCATTCCCATGTCTTCTCTGATCGTTCTGTCTGTCTCTCTTCGAAGAGTCCCCTACTAGGTTTGAAGGTCGATCTCGCTCTTCTAAGGACAAGTTGTTGATTGAGTGTACTTGTTTTGATATAGCTTCTTTTCCCTGTGCTGCTTGTTCTTTAATTTCTTCCAATGCAATCCGCACCCTCTGATACTTTCTTAAGTCTTGCAATGTCTCTACATTCTTGGAGAAGAGTTTATCGTAGAGGGGGTGGTCTTTATCCAGTGCGTTCAAGTATGCTCGCACTTTTTCCCTTTCCGAGGCCCCATTTACAACCTCTACGCATTGAGCCGTCCACCTTTCGGTCAAGCTTTTGGTAGGAAAACCCTCGATAGGTCCCCTAAGGATGTAATCGAGCATGACGGGAGACTATCAAACCAGGCCGGGGCCTCTCCTTTTAAGCTTGAGGGAAAGTACTTGCATAGCACCTCGTCTTTATCCCCCCATGCTAGAAATTGTCTTTTGTACATTTTAATATGATGGGTTGCATCTCCCGAACCATCAAATATTGAATTAAAGATCGGTATAGTGCATTTGACCGGTATGGGTTTATTTAAGAGCTCAAAACTTAATGGGGAGCGATTCACTTCGTTGATTGCATGTGTCAGCTTCACATTTACAATTGGCTGGACTCGGTTGTGGTGGAGTTCCGCTCGCATAGCTTTGACCTCGTCCACTAGAACTTTCTGTAATGCTTCGGTTCAGCCTGTTTCCTCGCAAGCTCGCTTTCGTACACAAGACGTATATTGTTTCCCTTAGAATGAATACTTGGCTGAGTCGGATGGCTCGATGCCCCGCTTCCTCGCTTTGGTGGTATTTTTGGATGCTTCGGTATTGCTTCTTGATACGGTGGGTCGTTTTGAATGAGATCTTTCATGATGAGAATGTCCCTCGCTATCCCTTTTGTAATTAGATGCTGATTTTTCGGCTGCCCTTTTGTTCGCTTCCTGAAGTTGCAGCTTTAGTTTCTTAATTCTCCTCTTCCTCTTGGTGTCTTTTTTCAACTGAGCAGCCCTCGCGACTTCTTCCTCGATTGGCCTGCGTTCTTGAATTGTATTGGCTGGTATCTCCTCGGCTTCCTCCTCCCCCTCAACATCGTGTATTTGCTGTTCTGGGAGTCCATCTCCATTTGGTCCCAAGTCCTTTACAAGTACCTCGTCCTCATCTAACCGTTCCCGATGATGGACTGTGCTCGCTGCTACTTCTGGGGAAAGTACTTTACTAGCCGACAGTCTCGTGTTTGGTCTCGAATAGCATGTTCCGTGTCTCTATGAGACCACTCCCTGCTTCAGAATCTGATTTGATCTCGAAGTCATGACGACAATCCCTGAAAAAAGCAACAAACCCGTGAGGTCCAAGGAGGCTATTGCAGTGTAATATGGGTCTGACAGACGCCTAGTAATTGTAACAGAATCTGACATGCGGGATTTTAAGGAGGTTCTACTTTACACCCCCATGACGGCTATCCTAACTTTTCTAGATCTTCTCTCCAAAAGTGGAGATTTTAGCAAACCAATTCTGGGAAAGCATCTTTCAGAAACGAATGGTAAGAGAGTTATTTCCCTTCATACCCTTTTGGACGAAAACATACGATTATGACCCTAGATTTATTCAAGTAATAATGAACTCCACACAAAACCGCGAGGGTATAAGCGGGAGATCACGACATCAAATCTTGCACCAATAGCCTCTGTGTTTTTTCCTAAAAGGCATTTGGTAGATGAGGAAATCTTGTTTGAAAAGGTTGTTTGATTTTAACTTGATTCTTTTGACGTAGAAATTTTGAGCGAAGATTGTGCTTTCTTTCCAAGATTTTTCTAGAAATTATGCTTTATGGATCTTGATTAGATCTTTGTGTTTCAAAGCTTAGATTCCTTGAAGAACAATATTAATCCATCATTATGGTAATTTGCTCGAAATTCTTAAGCACCCTAAAGCTCAAAATCTTTAGGTACTCAAGCTGTTGGAGTTTGAAATTTTAAAACATACTAGAAAAACTCGATAAACCCTAAAAAAAAATCCAAAAACCTTTAAAAACCAACAAAGCTCAGGCAAACCTAAGTTGTTTTAATCATTCCCTGTTTCTAGCGCCAAACTGTGTGTGTACAAAATCTGCTTAGGGACTTTGTACTCCACAGCCATAAGGAGAATCATCGAAACCCCATGATTGTGTACGACTCAAGAACGAGAACACCATACAAGACGACTAATCGAACCATATAAGATGGAGTAACAGTGAAATAAAGCTTGATATTCATAAATATAAATGGCCTATCTGATCATACATCATTAGTCGTTTACTTAAGCCTCAAGGAGGGTATACTAACCTAGACTCTTTCTCCCAATGTAACTCTACACTTAACAAAAATCCAACCCTTACAAATGAGCTCGAGCTTGCCTTATATAGGCCTAGCCGAGTAGTGGATGACAGCAAATATGACAACATACACAATCGTGGGTGTCAGGGGTTGTCGAGTAAGTCGGCGATCCTTCCGAGATGGTTCCGAGAGTGCTACTTTTTCCTCGTCTTCTTCTTTCGGGACCTTCTTCTCTTCTTGGTTCTCATTCCCTTCTCGCTTCGTAGGGTGGCTGCCGAGATAATGTCTTGTGGTTATCTGGTGTTTCGTACTTCTCTTGATGTTATACTACTTCCACCTTCTGATGCTGACACGTGTCTTGCCAGTTTTATACCCCTACAGAAACTTTAAGGAAACTGATGGTAGGATGTTTGACAAAATTTTCCCAATCTACAACAAGAAAAACTAGATCGTTGTAGATCCACGTTTGTTGAGCAATAACAAGTCTCTTGTGTTCATGTTGTTGTAGAGTTACCTGAAAGATGGCAGATTTTGAAGTAGGTTGCACATGCATGATCTTCATTGGACTCCAGGTAGTAGTAAGAACTCTTTAGACATTCAAATTTGTAGTATTATTGCCAGAGAAAACACGAACACCGACATACAAAAGCTCATTATCATGCAATAAGTTAGTCATCTTTTCTGAGAGTTGTTGTATGCAAGACTCTTTCTAGTTTCTGTTGGGATTTGGTTTCCTTTTTCGGTTTCTAAATCTTCTACTTTTGTTTGGGTTTGTAGAGGAGATCAGAGAACTGGTAGATACCTCCTTTTTATCACTTTAGATATGAAGAGAACGGTTAGTCGAGATGACAAAAGAGGAGAATATTGTTGATTGGGATGTAGTTTCTCTTTAATCATCAGCGGATATTCACTCGACTGAAGAGATTGAGGCTTGCCGCAGTAGATAAGGAACATGCATGAGCTTTTGAGTAGAAAATAAAATAAAAAACAGAACGTAGTGGGGAAGAAGCTCAGCAATTGGGGATGAAGGGAGATTGAAGGAAGCAAAAACCTGCAAAAGATTGAGAGAGATTGGTACGCAAACAACGAGGGACTCAAGAAGGAACAAGATACGAAGAATCAGCTGGTTGTTTGAAGGAAAATGAAAATGCATGTTCAAATATGAAGCTCAAACCAGTCATGGAGCTCTAGAAAAATAACATGCATCGTTGAAATGACGAAGCTAGGCTAAAAACAAGAGGCGTAGAACAAGAATCAGCCATCATAGAGTGCATGCAGGTGAGAAATCATAGTAGATATGGAAGTGTAATTAAAGAATCGGTGTTGTTGAGTCGGCACAGAAGAACCGATCCTCAAAGCTCAATTTACGCACTATTTGTAGTTGTTAGGAGATAAATTGTATCTTTTATTGCTTACCTAGGGCTTAACCCGTATTGGCACAGAAGAACCGATCCTCAAAGCTCAATTTACGCACAATTTGTAGTTATTAGGAGATAAATTGTATCTTTTATTGCTTACCTAGGGCTTAACCCGTATTGGAACGACACATGTGAATTAATATATATTTAAATCCATATTCTAGAAAAGTACTAACCCTGTAACAGAAACAAGCCATCAAAAAGTACAACGATACGCATGCAAGTAGAGTTTTATTTAGTGTTTAAGATTGATATGTAAAGTTAGTTGTCAAGTTTAAATGTCAAAACACAATTCTTGATTTAGTCTATTAAAGTCATGTTGAAACTTTGAAAACGAACGAAGACTACATGGAAACATCTTTACATCTTTTTTATGCGGAAAAAAAGGCCCAAAATTGGTCCAGGCAAATTAAACACCAAAAAAACATACATACAACATACTACAAAAAGTGGATTACTCAAAAACCTCCGGTCACACCATGAGTTAAGCCCTATAAAATAAAATACAATATTCTTGCCCATAGTATACACTTGACAGGAAAAATGATACAAAAATCATAAGAATTGGTGTGGATGATGGATGTCTGTACAATCTGAAGTTGAAGTATCCAAGATACTTTTCTGACCCAGTTGGTGATTTTGATATATGGTCTCTCTCGCTCTCTAGAAACACTAATAATCAGAAAATACTTTGTAAAATGATCGAGCAAATATACTCCATAAAATTTGCACACACCGGTCCAGATTCAGAAACATATTATGCACAAAGGTACTCCATATGTTTAAATGTGGATTCTCTCCAGCACTCTAGGATTATGATAGCTTCAAACTCAGATGGCAAACCATCTCTATTCATCAACTGTTACAAGCGTGGGTATCTGACCATGATCAACAAAATCAATTTTATTCAATCTCAAACAACACAATACTTTCTCTGGCAGTTCCTCCTGTTTCTGTGCCTGTTTACAGCAGAATCATGCATGCATGTTAGGTCTTCCAATTTTGACTACAAAAATACGGTGTGGATATGGAGAGAATGTTGTACCTGGATGGTTAAACCAAGATCAAGCATCCCATTCCTCAAACGTTCACGAAATGACTCAAGTCCTTTCCTTGATATGTAGCTGAATCGATGTATGTCCAGGTCAATCTCAAAGTAATTAGAACCCTACAAGAAAGATAACAAAGACTAACTCTATGTTAGATAACATTGTGGTCAGTTAAAGATATAGTACTGTATGTACTGTAAACAAGTGACATAGACGCATAACTGTGAGTTAGTTACCCTATAGAAATTATGTTGAGGCCGTGAAAGCACCGGCTTGTCATTATAAGCGGTTAAGAGCTTCCTCTCAGCAGAACTCAAGTTAAGATCTTCAGGATTCACAACTCCAGCCATGATTTTCAGTCTTTCTCTAAAAGAAACCGAGGACTCCGACCTAAACCCTTTAATCTTTTCCGTCTCGTCTTCAACAAATTTCTGTAGCAGAATAAATTGTTTTGAGCAAAAAATTGTTGGCGGGATGAAAAGCAGTAAAGAGATGGAGAAAAATCATTACAAATTTCTGGCAAATGGAACTATAAGGCCAAGTATTTTAGCAGACATGAACTAAAAGAAGAATAATTTGCAAAAATAGAGAGCGATTATAACAAAAAATCATCTCCAAACAAATGATTCAGATTAAGCAATCAGGTTGTTCAAGAAAACACAACAAATAATCACCTTGACACTATCCTGAACAGCAAGAGGTATCTCTTCATCAAAAGTCTCAGATAATCTGAAATATAACACAAGACTCATCCCTTCCCCATCACTATCACCAAGGAACATTGCAGCAGGATAAGTAGGAAGCTGCAGTGATATATACTAGATGAGAACTCTCTAGCAATATGGTTTAATTGACTACCAGAAAGAAAAAAAAATAATATGCAAAATGAACTGTAAGTTACCTGAATGTTAACAATCAGGAGCGATGGCACCTTATCATGTGCTTTAACAGAAGGAAGTTCAAGGTGCCGAGCAATATGATTAATCTTTTTTTTGCACACAAACAAGTCAAGACCAATTGGGATATAAGGACAATAGTTAGGAGCTGCGGATTTCCGTTTATCTCTGCAAGGTAGAAGGTGAATCAGAGAAGAGTAAAACCCAATGAAGGTATAGCACTGCAAGAATTAAAAGCATTTGTTAATATGGTAAACATGCCTGAAATAGTTCTCCCCACGAACTTTAAAGGCTGAAGGTTCAAGAGGAGACCAGCATCCTGAAGTTGGCTTCTCTCCTATTGAGCAGGGAATAACTAGTCCTGCCCTGGGACGATATAAGAAATTCTTTGAAGAACCTATTATATAATAGAAGCATTTAGGATTCAAAAATTCATACATATAAAGATACTTGTGAAAATAAAGAGGGTGATGAAAAGTGAGCTAACTATTGTAAGGTTGACATAAACCTCGTATGTTTAACATCTACGAACAATAGCATATCTATTGCCATACAATTTACCCGGATCGTAACTGATGGTCATGGGATGCTTGAGAAGGAAACATAATTTGAATTGCTTATTGCCAAAAAAAAAAAAAAAAGAAAAAGAGGATACTTACAAAATTCTGTAGCTTCATCTCCTTCATAAGATGTCCGCTTAAAAGACAGCCTGATTACTGTTGACTTCCTTCTTTGAGATTGAGGACTTGAAGGTTGATTCTTGTCAGTAATATTAACTGAAGGAGGCAGCCGGGGCAAGCATGACTTCAAGGTGTTCTCCTGTGTTTTATCTTCAAAATCATGTCTATCCTCTTTCCGACCGTTAAAGCTTCCATAGGCATCTTGTAATACTTTAATGTTCTTGATACATACATCCTCAGCCTTCCCTAAGCAGGAAAAATCATAACCGTGTCCAAAAGGGCCACCTTCACCAATTTCATCTTTACAGAATTTCTCAGGTTTACCTCCATCTATTTTAAGATAACGCTCGACGGCGAATGATGTTGGAGTGCTCTCATAAAATTCCTCGTATTTGTACCTGGTATCCACGAAGCACGAAGAAGTTTCATACTGAAGCACTTGGGCGGTCGGGGGATTCCCAGTTGCATTGCCAGCAATAGGAAAACCGTCTGCAAATAGATAATTTCAAATTTGTATTAGTCTCAAATGATAGCCGCTAGTCGCATGAGTAATTTGGAACTCATTGCTTAGAATGATTGGTTAGATATGAAGGTGTGTTACCTCCATGAACGCTGACAAAGTCATCATCAGAGTCAGACTCCAGAATACTAACTGAGTCGAACCACGCATCCTCTTGGCATATACCTGCAATTGCACAAACAACTAAAGTTGATTTTCAAACGACCAACGGAGTTTTCTTAAGAAGAGGACAATCCTCCATCCAGAAGTCACAGTTTAAGTAGCCTTAGAATTGACAAGTTGTGACAGGAGTGCTTACCATTACCCTCTATCTGACTGTGGTGCCACTGTAACTGAGTGAGATGAAATGATGCATTGGAAACCTCAGATCTTCTGCAAGTGGTTGTTGCACCCTTTTCAAAATCCACGTGAACAAACTCACTCAGAGCAAAATCTGTTATATTCCCTGCATCACTAAGGCGTTTTATAGGTGCCTCAAGAACAGCATTAGAATACTTCCCACGGCGTTTACTTGGTCTCGGGAGATGGTGCTTTCTCTTGTAATATCTTCTGTTTGGGGTCGATACACACCCACCCATTGCGATGGATCAATTTGACACTTCTCAGACTAGGATTCCTAACCTCATACTAGATGCACACCTCACAACACAGTCTGGCACATACAAGTAGGAATTCAAGGCGAACAAAGTACCTGCCAATGGCATGTATTTTGTTTACTCATTACGAGCAGCTTTAGATAACTGGACCTATAATAATAATTCATGATCCGACCAAATTCATGGCAAATACAAGGCCACTATCGATCATAATTTTCGCAATTCATATATGAAGAAGGGAAGTTACAAAAACATCAAAAGGGATCCTATTGAAAGCCAAATCACCACCAGAATCAATACGTTTTCAATAGCATACATGAGGTCATTCTTCATGAAATGTAGTAATTCATACTAGGCCTATAAGCATGGCCGATCGATCACACCGTTCTCGTTATTGATTACGGAGCAACAGATGAATAACATCCGATCAAACAAACAACTAATGAAAATAAGAAAGAAAACAATAATAACCAATTTCCAGAAAAGAATAATTAGTATAATCTAAGAAGATGGAAAAGAGTCTGATTACCGTAATGAATGTAGGTAAAGATTGATGAGAACCCAGGGTTTACATGCAATAATCTGAGGGGGGGAAAAAAAACATTGGTTAGTATCTTTTGTCTGATTCATTGTGTGTCTAAATTGGGAAATAACTAAAACAATCAGAACCCAGGTTTTCAATTCAATTATCCTGCTCCTTAAAAATTCCTTCCAAAATGTCTTTTTCTGATACATAATCAGAATTTGTCTTTATTACAAAATATATGTGATAAAGTCTGAAATGATGAGTCTACATCAGAAATATAAGAATATCTTTTACAACAAATATCTTATTGACACTGACAACAAGGAAAAAAAATTAACAAAAAAAAAAAAAATCACTTTTTAGATGTTGATTGGAAGGAAAAAACAGAAATCACAAAGAAATTTCAAAAAACCAATACAGATCAAAGGAAAGAAAGAAATGGAATTGAAATCAGTCAATATATATATATATATATATATATATATATATGAGAAGTATATTCACAGAAAGAGAGAGATGAACCTGGAGATAGGGAGGGAGGGAGAGGTTGCAGGAGGAGATAGGTCAGAAATCCGTGGCCTTCTTCTCCTCTGCAACCAAAAAAAATGAAAAAAACACCAAATTCAGAAGAAAGAAGAAGAAGAGAATCTAGAGAAAGAGAAAGATATTCTAAGTTGGATAAATCTCTTCTGTAAATTATCTTCTGTAAGTCGTAGATTTATCAACTCAAAGTCAATATAAAAAATCCCCCTCTCTCTATTTCCAATTCATTTTTGTTTTTTGTTTTTTTAAAATCTATGTCCGAGATTTCGCGGGCGAAGAACCAGGTGGGTGCTTCCCTTCTCTCCGTTTACTCTTCTGCCCACGTGTCGTCTTTCTTTTCACCCATTCCTATTTAATTACCCAACCAACTCGAGTGCACCACGGTCGCCAAAATTCGACTTTTAAGCCGTCAGGTGTCTAAGAGTAAGCATTATTGTGTATATATTGTAGGCATTTTTTTTACATTGTAGGTAAAAAAAAATTTGATGAAAAACTTAAGTGATATGGATAAGGAACGGTTAATCACTAGCCGCACTTTTTAGGGGTCGGCTATTCAGTAGCCGTCTAATTAAAAAAAAAGCTGGGCGGCTAATAACTAACCAACTAGATTTGATCAGCTACTCACTAAACGCTGGCGATTATTTAGTAGCCGACCAGGTCCGTTAGTGAATAATTGCCGAGTGTTTTTTATTCACAAGGGTGCACAGATGTATTCACCCATATAAAAACGTATGGATTATTTGCCTACAATGGGGACAATTTACCTACTATTCATCAGAAAGCACCTCTATAGTGTTTGTTCTAAGTGGTTAATTCCTCCACATTGTAGCCAAACAATGTGTGCTTGGCTACAAGGAGGAACAAATTTGTTCCCCCTTGTAGCTAAGCAGCACTGTACGGTTACTGAGAGCCCGCCAGATGCGGCCACTGAGAAGCCGCAGCGGCTACTCAGTAACCGCAAAATAAATCATGCGGCTACTCAGCGGCCACAGATTAATTTTGTTTTTATTACAAAAACCTTAACTTTTAACCGATATTTAAGATATATCGGAAATTTAGGGAGTTTTTTAGGGAAATATTGTAACAATCGGCTACTCAATAGCCGCATCCCCTTTTTTATCGACTACTCAATGGTCGCTGATTTGTAGCCACAAGCCATTGTGGTTGGAATTTTTACTCCATTTTGTTTGGCCACAATGTGGCTTTTTTAGCTGTTTTTTTGCAACGGTAGTGCTTGCTCTTAGAGCAAGCACTATGGTGCTCTTTTTGGATGAATAGTAGGTAAAAATGCATACATTTTATGCAAAAGTCCTACAACAACATAAAACCTCCAACAGATTTGTTGCATGTTCTATGTCGTTTTTACTGGGTGGACACTCAGTGTGAGCACCAGGCGGATACTCAGTGTACGCCCAAAAAGGGCTCTCACTCAGTGGCCTCCCCACGATTTTTATATTTGTTTGATTTTTCTTTTCCTACACCCCCATCTACACCACTCGTTCTCAACGGTAAAATCTACTCTAATGGTCGAATGTGCTACAGTAAAAATAGATCCGTTGGGTGTTTTCATTATAAAACCAACCCACCCTTCTCAACTCAAAATTCATCCCAATCAATACCATTTTCATTGATTTTTCACTCTAACTCTCACTCAAAGTCTTTCGTTTCAGTTCAATATGGTTAAGAATTTTACTATGGAGGAAGATATTGCTCTTACAAACGCTTATATCAGCACGATTTTATTTTATCAGCGCGCGATGTAATTTAGATCTTTATTTTATCAGCGCAATGTAACTTAGATTTTATTTTATCAACACAATATAACTCAATTTATTTTTAATGCAAGTATGATTGAGTGAAACAACTTGAAAATTGGATTTTGGGTGAAAAGTATTGGGTGTGAGTATATTTACAAAGTGTGAAGAATGATCATAGGGTGTTTTTGGTCAAGGTCAAACATTGACTGTGGGGCGGACAGTGTGCGACCCCAAAAAAGTGGCGGCCATCAGGTCAAACATTGACTGTGGGACGGACACTCAGTGTGCGACTCCAAAAAAAAGTGGCCGCCTTTGCATAAAACAAGATACTAGTATTTCTTAAAGTTGGCTGTTACAACCATTCGCGGCAATAATACAAGACGACTGGTGAATAGAAAGGAGGTACAACTACACAAGTTCCATCCTTGTGTAGTGTTTTGAAAACGGTCAACGGATGATCGAGTCAAAATGAATGAATCTAATGAGCTGGTTGAAGTCTGAAATTAGAATGTCGAGTTCACGTTTTGGCTAGAATGTCGAGTTCACGTTTTGGCTGCTTCTCTGGACCGAGTCTGACTCTGAACTACTAAAGCTAATTACAGAGCTAGTTGCATTATTTATGTCTTTCAAAAATCAGCAGTGGTCTACACGAATGCAAGGACTGAATCTACAGTGAACAAACAGATGTGTACTGTACATACTGCATTATCAGTCGTATGATCTATGTGAAGATTCTGAACACTGCTTGTGCTGCGGATCCCACCCCAATTACATTCATTCATCTCTCTTTCATCACGTCCAAGGCTCCCAGCACATAGCAGTAGGAGTACCCATCCATCCCTCTTATACACAGCTTGAGGAATTGTCGATGGTGGGGTTACAAAATTTGGGAATCATATACTACTGTGTTTTTCTTTCGGGTCGGAGTTGATCTAAAATTCTAAATTATGGGAATCCAAATCTTATTGTCTCGTACATAACGGTTTTTTTTTTTATTTTTTTTTTAGGTTACAAAACAAAACCAACAAAAAGAAAAAAACTACTGTACATGACAGAAGAATTCACATCATAAAGATGTGCACTACAAAAAGAAGGAGAATGAAACCCTGTATTGGAGACATGGTTGGAGATGGCAAAAGCAGCGAAATTATGGGCCATAGCATTGGCATCTTTCCTAGCAAACTTGTAGTCAACAGATTGAAACTGGGAGAAAATTTTTGATGGGAGGATCGTCGGATTGGTTAGATGTGACATCACTAAACTGGACAGTTAACCCCAGTTATGTTCAATTTACGAATTTTTGTATACGAATCTTTATAACTGCCAAATCTTCCTTGGTATCCTAAAATTATGTATCCAAATCTTTATAACTGCCATTTTTGAATTTTTGTATACGAATTTGTATGTTCAGTTTACAAATTTCTGGCGCCAAATCTTTATCCTAAAATCAGTATTTCACCATGAACTTCTCAAAAACATTAGCAGGAATAAAAATTCAAGCCATTACACTTGATTTTTTTTCAAACAATTTCAATGTCAGAATAAACCAACCAAGCTCGCCTCCTGCTATTTGTCTTTACAATGCTAAAAAGAAATGCTAAACCAGAGCATAATTGTTTCATAAATTCCGTGAAACTATAAATCACATTGTCTAACGAAAAAGAAAATATCATAAAATGACTTTGAATACTAAATGAAATAAAACGCAATTCGCTAGATTCTCATTTGTGCAACGACCCTACTGAAAAGACTCGAAATGTTCATTCCAAATAAGGAACACCTGCAAAGAGTAATTTTATGTTAGTTCTCCTTGAGTGCTTTTAAATTGAAGCCTGCACCTTCAAATAATTCAAGTGGGTGATACATAAAACATCACTAACCAAGTAAAATACCGAAATGACACCTGAATTTGGCACCAAGAAACCTTAGCCGGGATAACGTTGTTGCGACAAAAGTGCTAAAAAGCTCTGCACCAGGTAAACAATATAAGGCATACAATAAGAGAATGGTCCTATATATATATATGGTTTGTTTTGAGTGTCATAAAGAAGAGAGGAAGAGCTAGAGAGACATATAAGTGGTTTGTGTCTTAGTACTTAGTGGATGCATATAATGTTGCACTACTATACTGCACTACTGGACTACTAGGTATTATCAACTAAAAAGAAACATGTCTATGTATTATCACGCACTCATATTGCATGGTGGACTACTGGATTGTGCAATTACATTCGTATTGATACTATTACTTACTGTTCTCAAGACTATCTTTACTCCCCACAAAATATTATCACGCATCAACAGTATAATGTTAGTTTAAAACTGATACAAGCTCAAGTGTCTTGCAGACACCTCAATGCATCACCCAAAAACGATACATAGACTGAGAGATATAAATCCAAAGTTGATTTTTTAACACGTTAAGTATTACCTCGTTCGATTCCACGCTTCCGCTGACATGATGGGTTGCTTCACCCTCCATCCCAGTTGGTTCCTAGGTACACAAACCATATAAATATAAACCATAAATGCCAAGCTTATTTTAGTTGGAAAAATAAGTTAAGTACAAACCTCAGTGTCAAATTGTGGAGAGTAGTAAGGTGATGATGGCATGCTAGAATCTCCTATTGGGTACAAAGAACTTGGTAGAGCAGTACTGTCATTTAAAGAAGATGGCACCGAAATTCCATGCGAGAGTGATTCATTGTTATCAACATCCAAAGCATGTGATGGGGTTACTTCTTCGACGTCAGTATTGAAAGGAGATATTTCTTCTACATCTTTATCAAACGGAGAAATTTCTTCCACATCTGAACCAAAAGAAGACACTCCCTTACCTGTTGTAAACACATACAAAAACACCATTGAAAAACATATCACTAGTGACTTTACCAGAGATATATAATACAAATATATATATAATGAGTTGTATATATATACCTGAAGCAACTGGTTTCTTATATACTTTCTTTGGGTTTCTGTTCTTCATTGCTGGTTTGGTTTGGACACATTTCTTCTTTGCACTTTTCTTCTCTTTTAGTGGTTTTTCCTGAGACTGCCCCTTTCTTTTCATTGCCTTCGGTTTGGTTTGAAGGGACCTCATTGGAGCTTTCTTTGCTGCAGGTTTCGGGTGATGCTTCGATTTACTTTTCTCTATTCCCGTCTTGGTTCGGCCAGCCTTTTTGCTAGATTTTTCCCCTCGGGGAGGGTCTCGTAAAGTTATGTTAACACCTAGCGGAAATTGGACACTTCCTTCACCCATGTTTTCCTTGTTTTCATTTGCAGCGTTTTCCATTTTTTCAGTATGGTGAGCAGACTTCAAATAGTTGTCCAACTCTCCTATGGCTCCAGTAAGCAATCTCTTAGTATAGGAACTAGAAGCTCCAGTGCTTGTGCCCTTCTCGGATAAAGATAAAGCCAAATGAGCTATCTCACTGTATTCGAGAGTAGATGAGACATTATTTCCTTGAATTGGCTTCCCAGGCTCTTTAATACCACTGCCATTTTTTGCATCAATTGTCCAACGACTCAAGTAATATTGGGATGGGAGATCAAAAAGTTGTTTTAAGTGAAGTATCTTCAAGGAGTGTCCACATAATACACCCATGAATTGAAACTGCTTGCAACTACATTGAACGGATTTGTATGAAGAGTTATATACAACTGTACGAGGAAACGAAAGATAAAATGATGTTACCTTGTAAGTATATATTGGTCCATCCACATCGGTAAGTTCTGCAATCAAATCCAAAGTATGAACAACTTCTTTTTGGAAGTACGAAAACATATGCGCAGTATAACGTTCCGATGCTCGAAGTGTTATTGGCCACTCAGTTCGCAGAGTCGGGTTTTTTTGCATGCTTCTGAAATCTTCATTTTTTTCTTGCGCACGACGACTCGCAAGAACTTTGTCATACTGAAGGACAAAACTTTTTAATGATAAAGTTCTCTTGAAGTACTTCTTCAAAAAGTTATTCATACTCTCGGAACGCTGAGTAGTTGTCACACCAGCACAAAAGTGAGCACGACCAAAAACCTGCGCCCACATCTCTTTTTTTTTGTATAATTTTAGCAACCATTTGTTCCCCGTCAAATTATACTTTAGAAGTAACGAATTCCACATAGATTCAAAATCTTCTGGAGTTTCATTATCATAAATACAATTCTTAAAATCCTTAGCAAAATATGTGAAACTCGAATATACATGAGAAAGATGTTTTGCTGCCAGTTGAAAAATATGCCATAAGCAAAGTCGATGATGAGTGTTCGGAAATACCTGTTTTCTTGCTTTAATTATAGCCGATGCTTGGTCTGTGAAAATAGTTTGGGGATGTTTCCCCCTCATAGCATTCAAAAATGTCTTAAACAACCAAATAAATGACTCTGTCGACTCATCTAGTAATAAAGCGCAGCCAAAAAGAGTTGATTGCCCATGACTATTGACTCCAACAAAAGGTGCAAATGGTTTGTCATAGTCATTTGTATTAAACGTCGTATCGAAGACCAAAACATCACCGAAGAAGCTGTAGTCCATTCTACATTTAACATCGCTCCAAAAACAGTTCAATAACTGACCAGTCTCATCTACTTGTATTTCGGCAAAGAAATATAGATTATCTCTTTGTCTTGACTGAAAATATTCCAAAAGGTGTTCAGCGTCAGCTTTGCTTAAGACATCTTCACGCCTTCTTCTTTAGATTACTACCTCCTCCAGATTCAACACTCAAATATGAGAAAATATTTTTTTGACGGATACCGGCATAATGCATGTTTTCAATCAACCTTGCTTGGGAAACACTTATATGCCTGTGTGATCTCAATATGTGAACCTGAGATGGACAAGCAAGTTGGTGATTATGCTCTTCAACAAATTCTTCAATAGTATATTTGCTATTATCAATTTGTAATTTAATGACCAACTTTGCTTCACAGCCTGTTCTAGACTGCAAACGTGGTTTTAAAGGAGATCCCCTTGGATGCTTTTGATACGTTCCTGCATTTGAACATAGAAGAACTCTTCTAGAGATAGTTTTATCTTTGCGATGAGTGCTTGAACCTTTACGTATACTAAACCCAATGCCTCTAGCATATCGATTATAATAATCATATGCTTGTTGTTCGGAATCAAATTCCTTACCAATTTTCGGCTTCCCATCGGTTGTGTCGACCCTTTCTGGCTCTGCGGTAATTGGGGCATCATATTTAGTAAACGAATTATCTTCGTCTTCCGACGAAGAATGACTTTCAATAACCATGACCTGATTCATACATGACATTTGACACACTAGTTAATATATTTGTTTTGATAGTTCATTATATATAAAAAATAAGATTGCAAAGAAATTAAAATCAAGTAGTGTTTCCATTTACAATTTACAAGCTACTTTGTGGGAGACAGGATAGTAGACTAAACTTGAAGTAGTGTTCCAATTTTACATTTTACAAGCTATTACCGTAATGAACTCCTGAACTCATCATTCTAAGAGATACTCAGTACCTTAAATCATTTTTCTTAAGCAAACAGATGTAAACATCAACACTAAACAAAAAATCACTACGTTTCTAAGTATTATGACAAATCTGGAAAGAGTGGAACTATGATAAGGACTATAGGTTAAGTAAGTTCCATAATCAACTATATGTATCTAAAATACGATGAAGTTTAATGTCATATCGGCGGTTCAAGCGATGGTTTTTGCTTGTTCATTCCATATTGTTGCTGGATTTTGATCCCACTAACAAGACGTGTACGATGGACTCTTATCGTGAGACCAATTTTCCCACCAGTACCAATTGACGGGTTAGGCGTATCTCTTACAACAAGATAAACATCATCCCTGTTAATCATATCTTCAAACACTTGATCAGCTAAAAACACAAACCCATATTTTGCAAACAAATTAAACAATGCTGTACTGACATAATCAAATCGATCAAACCCACATTTCAAAAGGTGAGTATGAATCTGT
The DNA here is from genome assembly GCA_023529015.1 of Papaver nudicaule. NCBI lineage: Eukaryota > Viridiplantae > Streptophyta > Magnoliopsida > Ranunculales > Papaveraceae > Papaver > Papaver nudicaule. Next base: position 13,138 of record JAJJMA010184590.1, on the reverse strand, counting down.
CGTGCATCAGAATACAACGAACAACTGACTTTAGGTACTTGGGATTCTATAATAATACAATCTTATGTATTTCTTCTATACAACTATGTATCAGAATGATAAAGAAACAATTAAAGAAACAATTAATAATAGAGAGAATTACCTGTTGTTTCCTTCGGTCTGAGAGATTTGAATTTGATTTTTGCAATTTTGTTTCCGAAAGCAAAAGTTCTTATAAATAGCATATTCAAACGACAAATCTAGGGTTTCCAAAAAATAAGAAGAGATATGAAGAATCTTTTCTTGGCGCCAGAAGTGAAGAAGGAGCGGGAAATTGGAGCGCCAAAGTTCAGAATTTTTCGGAGAAATCGGTTAAAGTTCTGTCCAGTTTGGTGATGTCACATCTAACCAATCCGACGATCCTCGGGTCGTGCCTTAAATTTTGATGGCGCAGCGTGCCATCAAAATTTTTCTCTTGAAACTGGCGACTATAATCCTTGATTCTTTGTATGTGTTCTCTGATACTCCAAGGGACAATCACCTTCCAAAACAATATCCCTAAAACCCTGCCTTAAAGCCAATTCCACACCAATAAGGTTGTT
>JAJJMA010184590.1:0-10638 GCA_023529015.1 Papaver nudicaule | reverse complement strand
TAATGCCAAAACGCAATCAAGCACTTGTGGCCTTGGCCAAAGACCAAAGCCACTCGACATCACACCATGTTGGTCACGACAATCAGTCGTACAACCCAACTCAACTCAACTACGCAATAGCCGCGTACTACTCGCTCGAGATATCAAAACATCACACGGGGGGATAACTTTAGGGGTATTGGTCTGGCGGTCTACGGCAGTTGAAAGAAACTGATGGAGATAGTGGGAAGTTAAGGGAAGATGGCATGAGTGGGAATGTTCCACACGACTCAGGCAGTTACGGAAACAACGCATGTCCTCCACTCCTCCACTCTTCCACGACTTCCACCTTCTCTGTCGAGAGATCAGGGTGAGTTCAAACTATAAATAGAGGCTTCCTCTATCTTCCAAGGCAGAACGTTCAGAACAACTAGAACACCGAGAATATCCAGAAGACACACAGAGCCTCAGAGAAAAACATCTGAGAATCTAAACTCGTTCTAGCCTTGGAGATTTCTAGTCGACTTCACGACGGAAATCTTGAACTCAAACACCCAAAAACTCACCTTCAATTTGATCTCAAGTTTCTTCGATGTTTCCCTCCCTAGACCAACCTCTATCCTCTCTGTGACCGAAGCAAGGTGGGAACGGCCATCCTTGGTTTAGGCTTGCCTTGTTCGACTTTGATCTCCGAGCACTACGAAAGTACCCAGAGACGGTACACTTGTTTTTGCAGGTAAAAACAGGAACCAACAACAGTGATGTTCTTAGTGGGCACATAGCTCGTTATATAGATGGCCGAAGAGGCCGAGACAACAAAGAAATCGCTGACGAGTTCACAAGAATGTTTTTATTCTGGTGCATTGGTAAAAGGGTGGTCGGAGACACAACTACAAGGCTAAAGAAAGGGTGGATACGCTATTTGGAAGACTTGGACAATGTGGGCAACTACGACTGGGGTTGGGATGCATTGGGAAATTTGTATGAACAACTGGATAAGTGGAGTTCCAAAACGACTGATAATATAGGAGGTATGTGGATGATACTCGAGTACTGGTACTACTTCTACTTTCGCAACTGCCAACCCTTACCTCGGCGCGGAGAGGATGTGGTACCCGAGGTGGCAAGGTGTGCGCCATTCCCTGCCCTTGAACATTAACCCGGCCGAACAAGTGCAACAAGATAGGCATAGTCTTTATATAACTAGGTTGAATGTTGATACTCGAACCGCCACCACCGTTGAATGGCAACCGTGGATTCTGGATGATCACTGCGAGGACCCTTTGGTATTAGAAGCAAGAAGGGTGTCAGGTTATTTATACTTTCATTTAAATTCCATGATTGTTGTTTGGTATTTTGATGGATACTTATCTTATACTGCCAATCATATTTTTTTTAAGGTTTGAGAATGAAGTTTCGCAAGAGTCATTACCTCCCTGAACGGTATTGGCGGCAGCTTACGGGTACGATAGTTATGCCTTCAGCCCCCCCAAATGAGGATTCCACGATTGTGGACGGCGCTCAAGTGACTGAACATGTACATTATCTGCCTGTCACTGTCGATCATTACCACAGGTGGTGGACATCCACAAGCGTTGGAGTTTATTTGCCTATGGTACAACATGCGAGGAACAAGGATAAGTTTGGTGTTGCCACTAGAAGCAAAGCCGCCTTGCCCTACGGTACTCAGCCTAACCTCTACTGTCGCTTCAGTCAGTACGTGCCCCTACCTGAGGTATACCGTGACCTACCTGAAATTGTCAGTAGTTATCACGTATACAGAGATGGGAAAGACGTTACGATACCTTTCTGAAAAAGGAGGGGTACCGAAATACGACCAACTTTTCGTTTGGGCTCGTGAGTCTTATGGTTAGGTTAGGACGGATCTCAAAAATCAATATCCAAACCTAGATAACCGGAGTTGTGATCTAGGGATCAACTCGACAAAGTTGAATCTTTGGAGTTAAACTCTACGGTTATGGATAACGTACTTCTTATGTTTGCTTTTAATTATATGTCAGAGTTTATAAAATTGCGGAAAGGAAAAGCACACAAGACACCAGAACGTTTTTTTAACGAGGAAAATGCCTTGCAGAAAAACCTCGGGACCTCGTCCAGATTGAACACCGCCCAGTACAAACTGACTACAAACGCTAGCCTACTATAAGACTTCGGTCTGGGATGTAGCAGAGACCAACTCAAGCTCTCCAAGCGAATTGGCTACTGTTTCACTTCTTACGTCTCTAGATCCCCCACAGATCGTCACACACTTGATTCCCCCAGCTGACGTCCTTTACAGGCCTAGAAGTTGCTTTGACCGATGTCAAAGGCTTGTGTCAGCAATACTGGCTTTGCAACCTAATTGTTGACGTATGATGTAACTGTCCTCTATCAGTTTCTCATACACAAGTTGACTTCCTTCGGATTGTTAAATCCAGGTCATACGGAAATCTACTTCACAAATCAGGGCTGACAAGCAAACCAAGTAAGCTATGCCCAATTTGTCTCTACCTCAGTTGTACACGAAGAATCACTTAAGAAACTTGTACAACCGGAGCTAACTAGGTCTTACAACACCGAGTGCAGCCGTGCGTTGCTACCTTTTAACCCTGTGTATAACATATCAGTTCTTGAATAGTCGTATAGGAGAAGAGACAGACTATGGAATAGACAAGAACGTGATCAGGTTACCAAGGTTACAGGTTAATCCGATTTCAACCAAATATGGTCTCAATCTCCTACCTGTGCTTCCCAACTCTCAAGAGAAGTCTTTTATAGTCGTAGGGAGTTCCCAGAGGAGCTGCAACCTATAGAGGATGACTATACCACAACAAGCGTTCACCGAAGTGAAAAGAGTTTACGATCACTTCCCTAAGGACCTTCACGTATGCTTGATGCTTGCGGTATTTGTCCGTAGACACCTCTATTTATAACACTCAATAAGATAGGTTACTTTGGAATAAAGCAATCAATTACTTGTCTCACAAGTTAAGGAAACCCTAAACTTGCCAACCAAGTAATAAAGATTAATCTCAATTGGAATTCTTTTTAAGTTTATCTGCCAAGTGTTTTGTTAGCTCAAAAACACTTCAAGATAGAATCCAACAGACCTGAGATAATCTTTATCTTATTGACTCATTGAGGATCGTTAGATGGACCACAAAAGATATTATGTGATATACAAGTCCACCTAAGAGATAAAGGAGTTTAGAGTTTGACCCAAGTGAAATTCTGAAAGAATATCCACTAAATCCGACACCAGCAAAGTAACCGACATTGGGTTCGCGTCCTACGTTCGCGAAATAATCAGTCACTTTGGAACTCAGAAGAAATCCGAGTTTCTGGTTTGCGAACCGGTTCGTGAACCGTGCGCCTGTCAGATTTCGTCAAATCTGGATTCCGCTGGAAGTTCGGCTTACCAGGACTTAGACGTGTATACGTCCTCACAAGTTATCCATGGGCTCTTTGCTCAAGAGTACTCCTTTAGATTCATCCATATACAACTCAAGATTTGCAAGCAAACCATTGTAATGGACACATGGCACCGAATCCATCTCATTCATTCTTGTACTCACGCCATTTGTGGGAACAAACACTGGTCATGATACAAGGTCACGTTAGACAAGAATACGATCTCAATCGCTATTATCACTACTAAAGTAGTCGACTATATTTCGAAAGAATAGAGAAAGTAGAATAGAAGAATTTCCATAAAGTCATAACTCCTACTAAACTTTTGTCGATGAAGAATAATTGATGTCTTCTTTGTCTTCACAGTCTTCGTCTTCAAGGTCTCTACTACTTTGTCTATATCCCAATTCCGAAATCTAAACTCTAGTTGCCTAAATCAAGAATTGAGTTTTGACATCTAAAACTGACAACTAGCTTGACATACCAACGCTAGTGGTTTTGACCGGACAATGTCCTAACACTTTCAACTGCGAAGAACCAATCGCTTATGATCCCGCTCAGATCAACAGATCACATGTAAGTTTGTTTTAATTGTCGTGAATTCCTAATATTTTGAAGTTAGCTTTATTTTGTTATGACGTAATATTTCCATGGTTTTGTTTAAGAAGAATTGCTTAGCCACATTTTTAAGCAACAAGCGTGCATTAACTCCATGAGGGCCAGTATCTTTGATGAGACAAAACAATGGGAGTTGGGTAGTATCTCTTCAAACTTTGATTTTGAACGCAGCAACCCCGACCGAAGTGCTCGTACATCTCCAAACATCCAAACACAACCCTCTCAGGTGCCTAACACAGGGGACCTTTTTGGAATGAGACTCGGCATGGACATGGGTGCATGGCAGCAAATAACGTATGTTGGGGGCGCATCCTCGAGTTCACAAGGTGCGTATGCAAGTTCCAACATGGACGTGGATCTGAACCAGTCAAGCCATCCAACGGAATACCAGTGGATTCAAGGTTTAGATGACATGGATACAACCGTGCAGGAAACTCCTATGCATCCACCTTCTCTCTCTCGGTCGTGGCGTAGTTAGAGTGTTAAACTTTTACATGTTTTTAAGTAGTTGTAGCGTATTTCTGGATGTTTAAAAGGTCCCTAACAACCTTAGTGTTCATCGTGTTGCTTTGTTGTTCGAACTCTTTCGTGTAGTACTAACGTACAAGTATTTGAATGTAGTTTCTTTAATGGTTCCGATTAACATAATAGTCATGCCGATGAAGGGTTTTTTTTTACATCATAGTTTGGTTATTTTTAAAAATGTAATTGTCTTAATTCAAAAACAGGTGTCACTTCGTATGGTAAGGTCATTCCAATAAGATTCGTATAGGTCAAGATGTCTAAGATATCTAACATATTATTATTAAAGGATATCCTGAATAGGGACCTATGGCATGGGTAGTAGGGAATCAAATATTGTTTTGGGTTGTGTGTCATCAATTGAGTGTATAAATGGACATGCATGGAATACACAACAAGACTACATTCACCTTATACGATTTTGTTTTTTCAAACCATGACTAGATATACCAAAATAGAAGACTTAACATTAATTAGGGCATGCTCATTTGTTCATAAAGCAGAGGATATTCGAAGAATTGATTTTGATATCGTCTGGAATAGAATTATAGAGAGGTTTAGTTGTTCTGGAAATCCAAATGCAAGAGACGTTGATTCGTTGCGTGATCGATGCGGCACAATACTCAGATATGTTAGATTGTATATTGAAATTCAGAGATCGTGGTACGAACGCATGATTGTCCCTAGACTTACACCAGTGGAGATAGTAAGTTTTCATACATCTGTTTCGGGGTTTTTATTTTTTCTTTTGTATTTAAATCTATTTATTTGTTGTTCAAATGAATAATCAGTTTACTTATTGGTTGCAGGAGCGAAGGGCAAAAGCTGATTTTCTCGCACGTACTCGTAGGAGATTTCCTTTTCAAGACTGTTATTTAATATATATTTATAATTTTCCGGAAATGCACCCGGGAAGACTCAGATGAGTTATCCAAAGTGTATAAGTTGTGGCCTTAATTCATCGTCAAACAATCAACTTTTTGTCCTTTATGTGGTGGTTATGTGTATAAAAAGCCGATGTTTTGATGAATGTATAAAGCACATTTTCTTTTTTAGTTTTAGATCCTTGCTTTTTTTCCCTGTTTCCTTGTGTTCTTCAATTTTCTTCGTCAATTAATCAATGTCGCCATATACAACTCAAGAAGACACGGCGTTGATGAACGCTTGGTCGATCATCGTGAAGCAGGAAGATGTAACACCCCGGTAGTGTGTGGTGCGGTTGTAGCATGGAACAGAATACTTCGAGAATTCACAACCATATGTGGAAACCCTAACCGAAGAACCTTTGTTTCTTTGGCTTCTCGTAAAATAATTACTATGCGAGGAATTAACAGGTATATCAGACTTCAGAGAACTATAATTCGGCAACAGTCGGTATGATGTCTATCGGCAACCAGGACGTGTTCAACTACTTCCTCCAAGAGAAGAGATAGTAAGTGATTTCAGAGTTGTAACTACGCTAAACGTTTCTTAGTTTTTTTGTAGGTTAATCATCATATATTTCCTTCGTTTTCCAGGAACAAAGGGCGGTAGCTGCATTTCCTACCACCTATGATGAAGAATTTCTTTTTTACGACTGTTATTTAGTTGTAATACATCATTTTCCACAATTCAACATTCATACTAATGCCCAAACTTGATTTGCCTACCCATAACGAGACAAAACTCGTCCTCTATAGTCGCATATGGGTTTAAAGGCTTGTTGCACATGCTAAGTGTAACCGTGATTCCTACGAAAGTGAGTTAGTAATTTATGGTTTATGTTAATGTAACATGTTTTCGCCATACGATTATGTAATAAACGTTCTGTCAAACTATGGAAGAGTATTGCATTTTTGATTCGTTATTGGGGTGAGTTGTCAATCAATGTTGTACTTGTCTATCAATAAAAAGAGTATGGGGGAGTAAATATGACGAGTTGTCTATCAATGTTACTGTGAACTCAAATCATTTCAAAATGGAAATGATGGAAGGAGTTGTCACTTCGATGAAGGGAATCGCAATAACCAGATTCTCCCTAAAAGAGGATAATGGGATAAATTAAAAAAACAAGTTGTTATTCATTCAGAACGAGAAAACGACGAAATGTGAATAATTGTCAAGATTCCAATTGATTTTATTATAAATATGAAGTTTTCTTCTACATTACCCTCATCCCACTCATCCAGCTGAAACCATAATACTCCTTGTGTAGCATACTATTAAGTTTTTGTGTTTATCCCTTTATTTCTTCATCAAGTATGAAAAGCTTTACTCCGGAGGAGGATGTGGCATTGATACGGGGGTGGGCTATGGTACAATCGGCTGAAGACCACCAACATCTAAGAGTTACTGCTAATGAATTTTGGAACAGAGTGATGGTGAACTTTGCTGAAATTGAAGGAAATCATAATGCGTGGAATGTTGGGTCGCTTAAAACCAGGGTAGGTAAGATAAGGAGGAATGTTAGAAAGTATGTAGCTATTCTTAAAAATATTTACGATCATCCGCCTCCTCCTGGACCAACAAGGAACATAGAAACATATGTGAGTTTTTGTAACTTCTATACCTGCTTTATGTTTATTTTGCTTCAATGTTACCAATGACTAACTCAAACTTAAACTTGAATGTTACAGGAACGTTGGGCGACCGAGGCATATCTAGAGATCGAAGGAACCCAATTCACCCACTACGACTGCTTCATGATTCTCGTCCACTTTTTCCCAATGATGAATCCAGCACTTATCCATGTGTAAAAAGTTTTATCAGATTTTGTGGGTAAATCTATCTGTAAGCCCTCACGAGACCTCACTCGTCCAACCATGTGGAAGTGTTGGTTCAAAGGAGTGCAAATTTGTTTTGGCTTAGGTTTTGTGGTTCTATAACCATGTATGCTTGTGAGTCTAATAAAATTCTTATTTGCATTACTCCTGAATCTTTATTACATTCTGCTGAAACAATTGTGCTTACTTAGACCAAGCGCTATAGTGCACTATGATATGAGGGTGTTTCAAACGTACAATTATTATTAAATCCAGTGTAATTAGATGGATACACAAACACTGCAACCTTTCAAAACACATGTTGACCATGTACTTGTGTAACATATGCTCGCCACACTCCGTAAGGGACGTCGTACCTAAATGTGCGGTGCTTCTCCACAGAGAAAATGTTCTTTGACCAAAGCATCTACAAACCATGTAAACAGAAGAAACATTTCATAAGTATAGAGTCATTTAGACTCGTACTTTAGTTGAATGAAATCACCAAATTGTAAACAACTTACCACATTAGCCTCATCATAATTAGGATGTTCTTGCCTGCATCTTATAACATAACTATGAAAAGTTCTCATGTCTCTCTTGATGATATGTCGTCTATTCATCAACGCTCTTATCTGACGACCATTAGGATTTCCACCGTTCAATTCTTCAAACTTAGGTAAAACCGCAACCCATAAATCTTGGTTGTTAAGATTTCCTCCTTCTAACTTAATTGCATAATAAGCTTTGATGATATTGTTATCTTCATTGGAGGAAAAGTTACGTCTCCCAATATTTATCATATTTATGTTTAGATAACAATGAGTTATTTTGAAGGTGAAGTGGGGTGACATTATATAGTGAGTGCAAACTATTTGTGACCATAGAAAATATATTTGAGTATGAGATAATTTTATTTGTCAACTTGTGACCATAGAAAAGTGATTCACTGGAAACACCTTATCTTTTTGTATTGACAGGGTGTAATCACTTCAACCCCGACAAGTAAAACATGTATTGTCTCTTCACCCATTCCATGCTCGCTTTAATCAGTTGTGTGTAATCGAATAACCAAATAAGGTGTTCCTATGTCATTCAATTGGGCGGTGATATTTTTTTTAAAAAAAAATCATATTTCGTCTCAAGGTTGTATAGGGTTGTATACAGAAAAAAACTGAATGGGAAAATGTTATTCGAAAGGCCGGAATCGGGAGTGTAAGCGGAGTGTGACAACAAACGTATGACAATGGTAGCCGGTGTAACCAGGGTGTAAATTAAAAAAGGTCAAACTGAAAGCGATGGAAAGTATCTCGCTTTCCAGGGAGCGAGATAAAGTATCTCGCTAAAGTGAAAGCGAGGGAGATTCCATCGCTTTCTGAGTGATACAAAATGTATCGCTTTCCTCCAAGTTCCGGGAGGGCAACTGGGAATTCAAGGAAGCTGTGAGGGAAGAGGAGAGAGAGGAGGGAATAGACGACGGTTTTCAGTCACATCATTCCCTCCTTTCTCTCCATAGAAAACAGCCTAAGAGCACCGGTAGCTTTTGCTTCAATAGGGGATTTATAATCCAAGTCTTTAGCCTGGCTGCAAAGGTGTAAGGACTGACTATCATTGATGACAGCAGCAGCTGCAAATCCTTTGATGCCAGCAGCACCATCAAAGTTTATCTTGACCACCATATCAGGAGGAGGTTGCCAAATCCTATCATCTTCATCAATGATGTCTTGTTCAGCAGGGTAATTAGTATCCCCTTTGTCAACCACATCCATGGTGTAACGGTAAGAAGCTTCTTTGAGGACTTTATGGATGTTAACACTCCCTTTCTCAAAGATAACACTATTCCTCAATTTCCAAATAGCCCGGAAAAGGGAGCAGCCAACTTTGAGTTTAACAGGTCACCTCTTTCCTCAAGCCAACCTTTAATGTAATCCTGAATCCTAATACTAGGATTTTCAGAAGTTCTAAGGTTCATAGGAGAGGCAAAGAGGATAGCTTGAGTTACCTGACAATCACTACACCATATTTGGCGAATAGCAACACTGAGTAGCAACGGTAATGCTGCCGTTGCGGAATAGCAACTCTTGATTCCGCAACGGCCCAGTTCACGTTGCTAATAGCAACTCTTTATTTATTACGCGTGTGAGAATAAACACCTTCCAACACTTAGGAAATGCAGTGTGCAAAAACAACGTGTGTCATTTCCTTAACCTAAAGTGTCGATCTAACCTTATCTTCTTATCTTAACCCTATCCCTCATCTCTCTTTCATTCACTGGTTTCTTTCCCTGCAGCAGAGACTTCTTTCTTCCTGCAGCAGAGACTTCTTCATCTTCCCCCTTTCTACCATCACCATCATCTTAATCGTAACATCAATACAAAACCCTTCTAGTCAAACATCATCCCCCTTCCTACATCTTCTTTACTGCTACATCTTCCCCCTTCCTACTACCACCAACATCATCACAATCGTCACCATCATCGCAATATTCACCATCAATACCAAACCCTACTAGTCAGTAGTCAAGGACATCGTAATCTCAAAGTTCAGATTCGGACCAAATCGGTGAGTTTCTGTTAGGGTTTTACTATTATGTTCAGATTTCTGTTTATTTACCTTTTTTTTTTCTTGTTCAGATCCATTTTGAGGGTTTTCTATATATTTTGATTTAGGGTTTTCTTGATTTTGATTTTGAGGTTTTCTTGATTTTTAGGTTATGGCAGATTTGATAGATGGGTTACCAATTGAGGAACCTTCAAACGGGGAAGAGAGTATAGAAAACATTGAAAAGAAAGAGAGTTATTGTAGAAAATGTTGGTTTAGAAGTGAGGGAAGGGAAGTTGAAGGAGTTGAAGGAAGAAATTGAGTGTTTGTGTAGGTATTTTACTTTTGTGTTTTTTTATGTTTCGATTGTTAGTATGTTTTGTTGATCATGTGCTGAATTTGTGTGAATTTGGTGCGCTCAGACAAGTCTAAAAGGGGTTTTGAATGTTCGAAGGGTATGTTGGAACAGAATTCAAGAGAGAATTGTTCTTGTTTCTGGTAAGTGTATTGGTTCACAGATGCATTGATTGGTACATAGGCGTTGTTCGCTACCTTACTGCTTGTTTGTTATGCTTAGATTTCGTTGGGGTTTTCTTAATATGGCAGGGAATCTATGTTTCTTCTGCTGCTGTTGTTGCCTCTTGTTCAAGCTTCTGACAGTCTTTTGTTAAGTAGTATTAATGGTGAGGTTATAATTAGAAGATTTTGAAATTTAAGTTTATGTTGTGTAAATGACTTGCAGTTGCGGCATTGATGTCAATGAAGAGTAAGTTGAGAGATATTGAAGATGGTGTACATGTTCTTGATGGATGGGATATTAATTATG